>JAMPIV010010238.1:380000-543740 GCA_024509875.1 Oreohelix idahoensis
ACACAAAAGCCTGACACTGAGCCTCTTAAGTGTACAACTTGGGCCGAAGGGCGAGAGCTCAAGCACCGCTGGATCAGTAACACCAAGTGTACAACACGTGAGGGAAGCGCCATCTTAAGACCTCGCACCACATTAAAAATTCTCTAGGGCCAGCTTTGCCCGAAACACACTGTCAAATCGCTGAATGAAACAGGGACAACATAACATGACAATGTCATTAAATTAACTCTCAACAAACCACCACTTCGTTCTCCCAAGTCCGTGTTTTCTCGATATTTATTCAAACAAGTTTTCTGTTCTACCTTTGGATTTAGGCCACCAATAAATGTTGTCCTGTCTTTTCTTCTCTCTCTATCCAGGATATTTTGTAGCGTGGTGTAAAATTCTCCTGTCACTGATTCTTCTTTGTTAATGGTTGGTGAATAACACTGGACGATGTTTACTTTCTTTTTTCGGCTGTTTTGAATGATGCTGTTATCATTCAGGGTCCTAATGCTTTCCATTCTATGGGCGCTTTCTATGCTTCTACTGGCAGCATTAAAGCCACCCCCTCACTACCGTCTGAGTTTCCTTCTTCGTGTCCTGAGGACTGCACCCGTATATTACCGGGGCCCGACCAAAAAAAAAAAAAGGATGGGGGGGGGGGTGGGGGTGGGGGGAGCAAAGTATAATAACATTGTAACCTACCATGAATGTCGTAAAAAGCAACTTAAGAAGGGTCGGGCATGAGACCGGCTATTTCATCATGTCGAAATTTAAGCTAACCAAAAAAAAAAAAAATAATAATATGAACAGGTCAACTAAAGAAAAAAAAATAAAAGTCAGTCATCCAAGACAGAAGGTCCTTGGTAAGAAGGCGCATGATGCACCCACACATCTGATCATTCCTCTTTAATCAATCAATCAATCAACCAATACCATATAGCTTCCCAATGAGCAAGGGCCTTCAACAAACACGTGACAAATCCTCCTGTCACGTGTCACCAGCTCAAGTTCTTTCCACGTCTTTTTTTTTTTATCATTTTCATTTGTGTCACCAGCTCTCATCTCTACGTGTGTCTGGTCTACCTCTGCCTTTCTTACCTTGGGGAGTCCAGAATAACGAACTGCCTTGTAATGCTATCAACAGGTTTCCTCAATGTGTGCCATATTCATCGCCAGCATCTTCTTCTCATCTCTTGTTCCACTGGCACTTGTCTGCTTCTTGTCACCAATTCCACATTGGTGACCATGTCATTCCATTTCAATCCGTATCCAGAGGACCTTCTTCTATCTTGGACGGCTGAATTGACTTATATCTTGTATTTGACCACTCTTTTGTTGTTGTTGAAGTTTTCGTGGTTGACATTTTTTTTTTTACAGGATGTGGTAACCAGCCCCACGTCCAACCCTCCTTAGTCGTCTGTTTACTTCTTCCTTCTTCTTCCTCGTTCGCCCTGAAAAGGACGGTGGTTGCGTTGTGTCTGTTTACGCCTAAGCTGTGATATCTGCACCTTTCGGTCGACACATCCGACTTCTGCACGGCATTTTTTAGGGACCGGGTTTGCCTTCCCATTGCGATCCACACTCGCTCAGCCAGACTGCACTGCTGCAGACTGTTTCCAGGACCACCACGTGGAGGTGGAGTGCGGTCTTGACCAGCTCTGATTCGCTGGTCCTGACGCAGGCAGTCAAGCTATGAGTCGCTGACTGCGTTCTCTGTTGCTGCGTCTTTGGGTCCCGTCTGTTTACGACATGCTTATGTACAAAAATAGTAACACTGTACATAAGTCTGTTTACGACATGCTTATGTACAGTGTTACTATTCTTTGCTCCCCTTCCGGGCCCCGGTAACACGCGGGTCTTCATCATCATGTTCCTTTTCGCTCCCCCCTGGAACATGTAGCCACCAATTCAGCAAGCTTGCACAAAGAATTAACACGCACTTACAGAGGTAGTTTCTGTAGTTATATGATGAGATAGCCAGCCTCATGTACAACCTCACATAAGTCGCCTTGTACGAGATGCCTTAGGCAGCGCTAGTCATTTCCTTTCTTTGCCTCATAAGTGACCCCCGGGAACTAGAAGGAGGCCTCTTCATTAATGTTTCTGTTCAACCCAGCCAACACCTCGAATGTAACTTCCATGCTTTTACCTCAGGCAACTCTTTTGTATGCGCTCGCGCTTGTGTGTATGCGAGCGCGATCGTGTACAATTTCAACACGTTTCTGATTTTACATATATTATTTCCAAACACCGCTAGCATCCATCCATCCATCATCTCTAAAGCCAGTCTTCCCCCATCCCCACTCCCTATTATTCATCCGCTCCCCTTATTTCTCGACAACAGAAAACATCACTGCGTTGTTGCCCCACGTCCTTGCGGAAAAAGACAGCCTAGACAAAATACAACTCCATCCTAGGTGTAACAACTCGTTTCAGTGAGATTCTCCTCCTCAATTATAAAATCAATGCTTTCTTAGCTTGATGCACTCTGGGCAATGACTGTATTTAGAATTTTCACAGCTTCGTTAAACTCCCAAGTCGAGTTGTTTCCTCTTCCCAGCTAAGATGGAGAACGTAAGGAAATTGGCACACAAAAAAAAAAAAACACGATATATATTGACAGGTCTCTTTGTCTGGCGAGTTTATAGCAGTAGTTATCTTGTGTGTTTGTAGCGGTTAGCTGTCTTGTGTATTCGCAGTAGTACATGTATTGTGACTTTCAGCAGTAGTGTCTTGTGACTTTACAGCAGTAGTGTCTTGTGACTTTACAGCAGTAGTGTCTTGTGACTTTACAGCAGTAGTGTCTTGTGACTTTACAGCAGTAGTGTCTTGTGACTTTACAGCAGTAGTGTCTTGTGACTTTACAGCAGCAGCTGTCTTGTTATTTTACAGCAGCAGCTGTCTTGTTTCTTTACAGCAGTAGCTGTCTTCTTACTTTATAGCAGTAGCTGTCTTGTTACTTTACAGCAGTAGTGTCTTGTGACTTTACAGCAGTAGTGTCTTGTGACTTTACAGCAGTAGTGTCTTGTGACTTTACAGTAGTAGTGTCTTGTTACTTTACAGCAGTAGTGTCTTGTTACTTTACAGCAGTAGTGTCTTGTTACTTTACAGCAGTAGTCTTGTTACTTTACAGCAGTAGAGTCTTGTTACTTTACAGCAGTAGCTGTCTTGTTTCTTTACAGCAGTAGCTGTCTTGTTACTTTATAGCAGTAGCTGTCTTGTTACTTTATACCAGTAGTGTCTTGTGACTTTACAGCAGTAGTGTCTTGTGACTTTACAGCAGTAGTGTCTCGTGACTTTACAGCAGTAGTGTCTTGTGACTTTACAGCAGTAGTGTCTTGTGACTTTACAGCAGTAGTGTCTTGTGACTTTACAGCAGTAGTGTCTTGTTACTTTACAGCTGTAGTGTCTTGTTACTTTACAGCAGTAGCTGTCTTGTGACTTTACAGCTGTAGCCGTCTTGTGACTTAACAGCTGTAACTGTCTTGTTACTTTACAGCAGTAGCTGTCTTGTTACTTTACAGCAGTGGCTGTCTTGTGAGTTTACAGCTGTAGCTGTCTTGTGACTTTACAGCTGTAGCTGTCTTGTGACTTTACAGCTGTAGATGTCTTGTTCCTTTACAGCAGTAGATGTCTTGTGACTTTATAGCAGCAGCTGTCTTGTGACTTTACAACAGTAGCTGTCTTGTGACTTTACAACAGTAGCTGTCTTGTTACTGTACAGCAGTAGCTGTCTTGTTACTGTACAGCAGTAGCTGTCTTGTTACTGTACAGCAGTAGCTGTCTTGTTACTTTACAGCAGTAGCGGTCTTGTTACTTTACAGCAGTAGCTGTCTTGTGAGTTTACAGCTGTAGCTGTCTTGCGACTTTACAGCTGTAGCTGTCTTGTGACTTTACAGCTGTACATGTCTTGTTCTTTTACATCAGTAGATGTCTTGTGACTTTACAGCAGCAGCTGTCTTGTGACTTTACATCTGTAGCTGTCTTGTGATTTTACAACAGTAGCTGTCTTGTTACTGTACAGCAGTAGCTGTCTTGTTACTGTACAGCAGTAGCTGTCTTGTTACTGTACAGCAGTAGTGTCTTGTTACTTTACAGCAGTGGCTGTCTTGTTACTTTACAGCTGTAGCTGTTTTCTTACTTTCCAGCAGTAGTGTCTTGTGACTTTACAGTAGTAGTGTCTTGTAACTTTAGAGCAGTCGTGTCTTGTGACTTTACAGCAGTAGCTGTCTTGTTACTTTACAGCAGTAGCTGTCTTGTGACTTTACAGCAGTAGCTGTCTTGTGACTTTACAGCAGTAGTCTTGTTACTTTACAGCAGTAGCTGTATTGCTACTTTACAGCAGTAGCTGTCTTTTGACTTTACAACAGTTATCTTCTACGTCTACAGCAGTGACTGTCTTGCGATTTCACATCAACAGTGGCTGTCTTGTGATTTCACATCAGTGGCTGTCTTGTGTTTTCACATCAGTGACTGTTATGTGATTTCACTTCAGTGGCTGTCTTGTGATTTCACATCAGTGGCTGTCTTGTGATTTCACATCAGTGGCTGTCTTGTGATTTCACATCAGTGGCTGTCTTGTGATTTCACATCAGTGGCTGTCTTGTGATTTCACATCCGTGGCTGTCTTGTGATTTCACAGCAGTGGCTGTCTTGTGATTTCACAGCAGTGGCTGTCTTGTGATCTCACATCAGTGACTGTCTTGTGATTTCACATCAGTGGCTGTCTTGTGATTTCACATCAGTGGCTGTCTTGTGATTTCACATCAGTGACTGTCTTGTGATTTCACATCAGTGGCTGTCTTGTGTTTTCACATCAGGGGCTGTCTTGTGATTTCACATCAGTGGCTGTCTTGTGATTTCACATCAGTGACTGTCTTGTGATTTCACATCAGTGGCAGTCTTGTCATTTCACATCAGTGATTGTCTTGTGATTTCACAACAGTGGCTGTCTTGCGATTTCACAGCAGTGTCTGTCTTGTGATTTGACATCAGTGGCTGTCTTGTGATTTCACATCAGTGACTGTCTTGTGATTTCACATCAGTGAATGTCTTGTGATTTCACATCAGTGAATGTCTTGTGATTTCACATAAGTGGCTGTTTTGTGATTTCACATCAGTGGCTGTTTTGTGATTTCATATCAGTGGCTGTCTTGTGATTTCACATCAGTGGCTGTCTTGTGATTTCACATCAGTGGCTGTCTTGTGATTTCACATCAGTGGCTGTCTTGTGATTTCACATCAGTGGCTGTCTTGTGATTTCACATCAGTGACTGTCTTGTGATTTCACATCAGTGACTGTCACATCAGTCATTATCTTCTACGTCTACAGCAGTAGTTATCTTATACGCTTACAGTAGTAATATTTTAAAATGTTTCTAACAGGAGCTGTCAATGTGTTTACAACAGGAGCTGTCAATGAGTTTACAACAGGAGCTATCAATAAGTTTACAACAGGAGTTGTCAATGTGTTTACAAATGGAACTGTCAATGAGTTTACAACAGGAACTGTCAATGAATTTACAACAGGAGCTGTCAATGAGTTTACAACAGGAGCTGTCTATGAGTTTACAACAGGAGCTGTCAATGAGTTTACAACAGAAGCTGTCTATAAGTTTACAACAGGAGCCGTCAATGACTTTACAACAGTGTCTTGTTACTTTACAGCAATAGTTACTGTTTACAACAGTTGTTAACTTGGAGTTTAGAAACAGTTGTATGTTTACAGCAGTAGTATGAATGAATTAAAAATTATATTTTAATTATTTAAAAGTTGCAGGGGTTACAACATTAATCTGTATGACTGACATTTTGTTTTTCAAATTTCGGTGCGTCAACTGGTTGACAGTGCAAGAAAAAAAAATTACACTGTTTTCTGGGAAGGGACTGCAAGTGAAGAGAGAACAAATGTAAAAAAAAAAGGGTTGGGGTGGAGATGGAATCATGTTTTAGGTATTCCTTACATTATTGCTACCAAATATACTTAAAAACAGAAAATATATGTTCCATACATTCACCTGCAGAAAATAAAAGTATATGGAACGGCATCATTAATCAATAACTCGTCACATCGTTAAAAAAATAATAATAAATAAATGTGTGAACAATATGACAAATTACTGATTACTGGACGTGGTAACTATAATACAACTGGATCCCAAACACTCCCCCCCTTATTTAATTTAAGGTTTTAATCAGGGCCGAATATTTCCTGTTCGGAACATTTTCCCTGTACAATTAATCTCTGAATAAAACATATTTTGATAAGTTAGGACACCTAGTAAAAAAACTCAAGTTGGTAATTACTAAAACCGTGCTTAAAAAAAGACTTACTAGCCTAGTTGTTTGAAGAAAAACTTACTTACTTAGTCGTTCCCCTTCTACCGTGAGGTGTAGAGGTTTGGAAGAGAGAGCGCCAGACTATTCTATCGGCTGTCTTCCTCCTGGCCTGGTTCCATTCTAGTCCTCGATCCTTCAAAGATTGTCTAATGTTGTCCTCCCAGCGGACTCTGGGTCGTCCTCTGGGTCTGGATCCTTGGCTCTTTGTTTCCTATGCTTGTCGTGGTATCCGATCTTCTCCCATTCTGCAGACATGGCCAAACCATCTTAATTGGGACTGTTCTACTTGGGTCTGCAGGGGGTAGGATTTAAGGCCTTGACGTATCGTCTGTGTAGTGAAATTGACAGAGATACAACGGTAAAATACCTCCAAAGATAACATGTAAGGATAAAAACATAATGCGTAGGCTGCTGATAGTACATGATCGCCCAGACCGCGGGTCATCACCCTCCATAAAAATTGACTTGCTAGACAGGATGAGAACGGCGGATCAAAAAAAGAAAGGAAAAAAATATGACTGGAAAGATTGCGTGAGACTAGCAAGGCTAAGGAGACGCAATTTGGGGGGGATGGAGGAAAGTAAAAATTCACGTCCCCAAAGTGACACGAGGTATGGAATGGACGCTTTTGCGATACCAAGCCCTTGATTTGAATTCAGCGGCTAAACGCAGATGTTCGAAATATTACAAAATTTAAAAAGTACTTTTTTCTTAATATTAATGTTAGGAATATAAAAATTAGCTGGCCGGATGGCCCATTCTGAGCAGTGAACTAATATGTTCTTAATTTTACAGACGGATAGATAATATTGAAGATAATGACAAAAGACAGTGTTGTTCACATCAGCGACATGACTGTATTGAATAAAAAGTGTCGCTATTTGCACACAAAAACACGACCTCGAGACGCAGGTGTTCAAATCTACTTAGTATGGAAGAGAAGGGATATTGTGGTGGCGGTGTCTAAAAATAACTTTTAACGACAAAATTTTGGAGGGGAGAGAAAGGTTGGTTCAAAAATCAAGTACATTTTTGTAAAAACGCAAGTAGAGACGGACAGACTAACAGATAAAAATCCATACTTGACTGAAGCATGACTGAAATGACTTTAGTGTAGGAAATTTGAAATTCAAAAAAACCTAGGCAGTGATTGGCCACAGACAAGCATATTGTCGGCGCTTAGACGCGGATTTGGGGTCATTTCTCAATAGTTGTTCAGTGATAGACACAGAAAACGCAAGTGTGGTGATTTCCAAATGAAATAAAGAGAAATAAGTTCAGGGACGCCATACTATAGCCAGCAGCTCAGCTGAGTTTTGCTAGCATTTCTGTGTTCTTTATTCATAATCTGAGCTGTGAGTTTCAGTCGTCAACAAGGCGGTGTCTATTCAGTTGGTGATTTACTCGAGTGTATCTGTGCAGTACGTTGTGACAGAGACCACTATTATTGCCCGCCAGCACGGAGAGTTGGGACCACCAGATTTCAGCACCAGAGCTACTTCTTCAAGATGAGTGAGCCTCTGGTCTGCTGGAAGTTCACCAACACCTTTTAGTTACTAATACCCCATAAAATTCCTGCAATTTACTGGACACTGTGTAGTCAATATAGACAGGTGTGATGAGGCCACCCCAACAGCACAAGCATTAAATATCCTCCCAAGTAGATGACTACTAGAACATTTTAATAAAACTAACTAGTCTAGTACTTATATATGTACACTCTTGCATTTATTATGTAACATTCCATGCATTTCTTTCATAAATTTTAAATCCTTCTTTTAAAATAAGTTCTGGTCAACATAAAACTTGATCCAGAACAAATAAATGTAATATAATTCTATCAACAATTTTACACACGTGAGTTAGTTGAGTGTATTTTAACATTTGTTAATATTATTAGTCTTCTTAATTATCTGTGGGTGTATTTATAAACTATCACACCACACTACATATCATTACCCTAGACACTTTACGTAGCCACATTCATTAAGAAAAAAAATTAAGTGTGAGGTCGTAGTGGTAGCAAGAAAGGCCTTCTGACAATTCACAACTACATTTTATCTCAGGAGCCTTCACAGCTGGCCTCATACATTACATTTAGTAATATCACCATCATACAATACCATCAAACCCACTACATATATTGGGGTCTTGTCCAGGGATAATTAGCCCAACAGTAATATTAGGATCTCCTGGTGGGAGAAATAAAATTAGGGGAAAAAATTGTGAAATTCCCTTTAAAATTAAAAGTGTCCCTGCAGATAAAAGTTGGTGAATCTTCACAGCCAGTGATAATTAATTAGTTAACTGGTTAGTTAGAATTAGTTAGACTATAGTCATAAGAAGTACTTAGTGTATTTACTGGTTAGAGATTTAGCTTGTATATTATTATATTGTCTAAAAAGTATGGCGGAGCTAGCAAAATTCCGATCAGCTGCTGTGCTGACCGCAAAGGAGATGGGAATGGATGGTCAAATTTTAATTCAATATGTAACGGCTGAATGTGATAAATATATTGACAGGGAAGATAGAAAGTTAGCTGAAGAAAAGAGGTTACAAATTGAGGCTGAGATTAAGAGGCTGCAGATTGAGGCAGAAGAAAAAACGACAGCAAAGGGAGGCAGAAGAAAAACGACAGCAAAGGGAGGCAGAAGAAAAAAGGTTGACTGCCGAAAGGGAGGCAGAAGAAAAAAAGTTGACTGCCGAAAGGGAGGCAGAAGATAGAAGGTTGCAGAGGGAGCACGAATTACGACTAAGGGAGCTGGAATTACAAGGCCCGGCTCCTGAAAATGGTGCCAGCCCTTTTGCCTCAGATGCTACGCCCAGTCTGGGAGCCTCAAACTCGGCTATGGGGTTTCATTTAGACCATTTTGTTGAGAAAGACGATGACATAGAAGGGTACCTAGGACGTTTTGAGTTATTAGCTACTACATATGGGTTAGAGAGAGAGAGGTGGAGTTTAAAGCTATCACAGGGATTGAGGGGTACTTCTTATGAAGTATTTGCTAAAATGAACAGGGAAGACCAAGACAATTATGACATGTTAAAGCAGGCTTTGTTATTAAGGTACGAGAAGAATGGTGAATTTTATCGTAAGAAATTTAGAAATGCCAAACTGTTGTCTGGGGAGACATACCACCAATTCTCTGCCAGACTAGAAACCTATTTGGAGAAATGGACGGCTCTGGGGAAGACCCAAGATCTTAAAGAAATGATCATGATTGAGCAATTGAGAGAGTCCATGACTCCAGACATGAGAAAATTTCTCATGGAACAAGGTGCAGAGAAGTTGGGGGAAATTTTAAATGTTGCTGAGAGGTATCAGGCAGCTCAGGCAGAGGTAAGTGGTGCTAAAAAGAAGCACATAGACAATTTTAAAGCTCCACAGCAATTTAATAAATTTGATAATAGAGAGCAGGGAAATAAAGGTAGGACAAACTTTGAGCGGCCAAGAAATGACTATCGCGACAGAAACTCACAGTTCAATGACCAAAAGTTCAATGAAAGAAAACCGTTGAACCAAGGAAAAAGATGGTGTAAATGGTGCAAGAAGGATAACCATAACACCGAATTTTGTAGAAGGAAACCTTCAAACATTGCTGCAATGAAGTCGGGGACGCAAAGATTAAAGGTTAATCCTAAGGGACAACAGGAACCTTATCACCCCCCAGTTTGTGAGGATGTTATTTGTAATGGGGTCACCATAAGGTGCCTTTTATGATACAGGTTTGGATTATGATTCAGTTGTGAAGTCTAGCCTAGTGGACCCAAGTCAGTATACCACAGAAACAGTGGAAATACAAGGGGCGACTAAGGACATACCACTCATGACACTTCCCATCGCAAGGATAACGGTGAAAACTCGCTATGTGGAAGGAGAAATCAGAGCAGCAGTGATAGATGAACCAATCTACCCTCTGATATTGGGGTGTAGATACGTCTTCTTGGGGAATCCCGAGAAACCTGTGATCATGGCGACAGTGCAGACCAGGTCACAGAAGAAGGAGGAAGAAGGTGAACCTATAAATGCTCATCCAGAGGAGATGAGGAAGGCGCAGGCTGAGGATAGGACACTCAAGCCCTGTTTTAAAAAATTGCCCAAATGCAACACCCCTCCGAGCAAGGGGGAATATTTCATGAAGAACAAACTCTTATACAGGAAGGCCGGAACTGGAACAAATGGTCATAACCAGCTGGTTCTTCCCACTTCATATAGAGATAAAGTGATGGAACTCGGGCATGCGATTCCCTTCAGTGGTCACATGGGGATCAGCGCCACAGGACAGCGTATAGCTTGTCATTACTTCTGGCCAGGGATAACGGAGGATATAAAAAGATATGTCAAATCCTGCCCAGAATGTCAAAGGGTAGCTCCAAAGCACTGGACTGCTCCTGCAACTCTAGGGGAAATGCCCATAGTGGGAACACCTTTTGAGAGGGTTGCAGTGGATATTGTAGGACCTCTCACTCGGACCAAGAGGAGGAACAGTTACATCCTTACTCTGGTGGACACTTGTTCTATGTGGGGAGAGGCGGTAGCCCTGCCATCAATTGATTCAAAACATGTAGCAGAGGCACTACTTACAATATTTACCCGATTAGGATTCCCGCATCAAATCTTGACGGATAATGGTTCTCAGTTCAAGGGGAAACTAACGGAAGAGGTTTTTAAACTATTTCAAGCCAGACACTTTCATTGTAGTCCGTACCATCCACAAGGGAACGGCCAGGTAGAGAGGTTCAACGGGACTCTCATTTCTATCCTGAGAAAGCTGGCACACGAAAAAACCGGATCTGTGGGATCAATTCCTGCCCGCCGCATTGTTTGCTTACCGGGAGGTACCACATAGTTCAACCGGGATGGCTCCCGCAACTCTGCTATTTGGGAGGCCAATAAAAGGTCCATTAGAAGCTTTATTAAGGACCTGGACAGATGAGAAGGCGGAAGAGACTGTTACCTCATCGTATCAATACGTGAACGAACTGACCACTCGTTTGAAAGCTGGATGGAAACTGGCAAATGATAATTTGAAGCAAGCCAGGAAGAAACATGCAGCATATTTTAATAGGAAGGCAAAGGACAGGGAACTGGCAGTCGGAGAGAAGGTGCTGCTTCTACTACCCGGAAGCCAGAATAAATTACAAATTGGTTGGCAAGGTCCATATACGGTTCTAGAGAAGGTGTCTAGAACAAACTATAAAATTGACAAAAAGGGGAAGGAGAAAGTTTATCATGTAAACTTATTAAAGAAGTATCTGGACAGACCACTCCAGGAAGGCACCCCCTTATTGACCTTGGCTATTGCAACCCAGATGCAAAGGGAACCACTCACCTCACATGAATACCCATTACATCCTTGTGAAACAGCAGCACAGGTAAAAGTCAGCAAGCACCTGACTAAAAACCAGAGGGAGAGAGTTCAACAGGTTCTGGAGGAACATACAGATGTATTAACAGATAAACCAGGCCATACAAATTTGCTACAGTATGACATGAAACTGGTAGACTCAAACCCAATCTGTATGAGAGCCTATTCTATTCCGTTCGCGAAGGAGAAGGCATTGAAGGAAGAAATAGAGTATTTGTTGAAGGAGGGGATTATTTCGCACAGTGAATCATCTTTTAGTTCTAGTGTCGTTTTGTTGAGAAAACCGTCTGGGGAACACAGACTGTGCATAGATTACAGGAAACTGAATGCTGTCACAGAAGGACAAGTGGATCCATTACCAGACACAAAACAGTTATTTGCCAGACTGAACAAGGCAAAATACTTTTCAAAGGTGGATCTTAGTAAAGGCTATTACCAGATCCCAGTGAAGCCTGAAGTGAGACCTTATTTGGCTTTTAGCACTTCGGATGGACATTATGAATTCAATATGCTACCATTCGGACTGAAAAATGCTCCGAGTGTGTTTTCAAGGATGATGCGCAAATTGTTGGATCCCCTGAATAACCCGTGTATCACGAATTTCATGGATGATATTCTCGTCGCCACAGAGACATTTGAAGAACACATTGAAGCTCTGGAGATGTTGTTTGATAGACTTCGGGAGGCGAACTTAACTGCTAGGCCAACAAAATGTTGTATTGGATGCAAAGAGTTGGAATTCTTGGGACACACTGTATATCAGGGTAATATGACCCCTGATCCTAGGAATTTGGAAAAACTGCAGAGAGCACCTAGGCCGCAAACAAAAAGGGACGTGCGATCATTTGTGTCGTTATGCGGATTTTATCAGAAATACATCAAGAATTTTAACGCTATTTGTGCTCCTCTGACTGATCTGACTCGCAAGGGACTTCCAGATAAAATTATTTGGACTGCACAATGTGAACTGGCGTTCCAAGAGTTAAAGGAAAAACTCACTAGCAAGCCTATTCTCAAACTGCCTGATTTGACACAGGACTTTGTCTTAAGAACCGATGCAAGTAATGTAGGACTCGGAGGGGCTTTGTTGCAAAGATCATCTTCACCTGATGGGGAACTGAAACCAGTCGCTTATGCAAGCCGCAAATTGAATAAGGCGGAACAAGGATACTCCACAAGCGAAAAAGAATGTTTAGCGTTAATATGGGCAATAAAGAAGTTTCAAATCTATCTGTATGGTAGGACTTTTGTGGTGGAGACGGACCATCAGCCTCTCGTATTCTTATCTCAGGCTAAGCATGAAAACGCAAGATTGCTGAGGTGGTCTTTATTGCTTCAACCTTAAAAAAATTGACTTGCTAGACAGGATGAGAACGGCGGATCAAAAAAAGAAAGGAAAAAAATATGACTGGAAAGATTGCGTGAGACTAGCAAGGCTAAGGAGACGCAATTTGGGGGGGATGGAGGAAAGTAAAAATTCACGTCCCCCAAAGTGACACGAGGTACGGAATGGACGCTTTTGCGATACCAAGCCCTTGATTTGAATTCAGCGGCTAAACGCAGATGTTCGAAATATTACAAAATTTAAAAAGTACTTTTTTCTTAATATTAATGTTAGGAATATAAAAATTAGCTGGCCGGATGGCCCATTCTGAGCAGTGAACTAATATGTTCTTAATTTTACAGACGGATAGATAATATTGAAGATAATGACAAAAGACAGTGTTGTTCACATCAGCGACATGACTGTATTGAATAAAAAGTGTCGCTATTTGCACACAAAAACACGACCTCGAGACGCAGGTGTTCAAATCTACTTAGTATGGAAGAGAAGGGATATTGTGGTGGCGGTGTCTAAAAATAACTTTTAACGACAAAATTTTGGAGGGGAGAGAAAGGTTGGTTCAAAAATCAAGTACATTTTTGTAAAAACGCAAGTAGAGACGGACAGACTAACAGATAAAAATCCATACTTGACTGAAGCATGACTGAAATGACTTTAGTGTAGGAAATTTGAAATTCAAAAAAAACCTAGGCAGTGATTGGCCACAGACAAGCATATTGTCGGCGCTTAGACGCGGATTTGGGGTCATTTCTCAATAGTTGTTCAGTGATAGACACAGAAAACGCAAGTGTGGTGATTTCCAAATGAAATAAAGAGAAATAAGTTCAGGGACGCCATACTATAGCCAGCAGCTCAGCTGAGTTTTGCTAGCATTTCTGTGTTCTTTATTCATAATCTGAGCTGTGAGTTTCAGTCGTCAACAAGGCGGTGTCTATTCAGTTGGTGATTTACTCGAGTGTATCTGTGCAGTACGTTGTGACAGAGACCACTATTATTGCCCACCAGCACGGAGAGTTGGGACCACCAGATTTCAGCACCAGAGCTACTTCTTCAAGATGAGTGAGCCTCTGGTCTGCTGGAAGTTCACCAACACCTTTTAGTTACTAATACCCCATAAAATTCCTGCAATTTACTGGACACTGTGTAGTCAATATAGACAGGTGTGATGAGGCCACCCCAACAGCACAAGCATTAAATATCCTCCCAAGTAGATGACTACTAGAACATTTTAATAAAACTAACTAGTCTAGTACTTATATATGTACACTCTTGCATTTATTATGTAACATTCCATGCATTTCTTTCATAAATTTTAAATCCTTCTTTTAAAATAAGTTCTGGTCAACATAAAACTTGATCCAGAACAAATAAATGTAATATAATTCTATCAACAATTTTACACACGTGAGTTAGTTCAGTGTATTTTAACATTTGTTAATATTATTAGTCTTCTTAATTATCTGTGGGTGTATTTATAAACTATCACACCACACTACATATCATTACCCTAGACACTTTACGTAGCCACATTCATTAAGAAAAAAAATTAAGTGTGAGGTCGTAGTGGTAGCAAGAAAGGCCTTCTGACAATTCACAACTACATTTTATCTCAGGAGCCTTCACAGCTGGCCTCATACATTACATTTAGTAATATCACCATCATACAATACCATCAAACCCACTACAGTCTGGTTGCGTACCATGTCTCTTCTTGTTACTTCAACCACCTTCCTCAAGTACCTCATTTCTGAGGTTTGGATCTGGCTTTTGTGGGTTGTAGTCATTGCCCATGACTCGCATCCGTATGTCAAGACTGGGACATAGGTGGAGCGGTATACAGCCATCTTCGTTTTCTTACCAACCTCTCTCTTGCTGAGGAATCCTCGATTTATGGCCTGAAAAAGTCTCCCAGCTGCTGCTTTTCGAGTGGCCAACTCTTCTTTGATGCCTCCCTTTCGGTCTATAATAGCTCCGAGGTATTTAAAGTGGTCGACCTGCTCCAGGACCTGTTCTCCCAGCTTAATCTGATGTTTTCTTTCTTCTCGTGATATCACCATGGATTTTGTTTTAGAGCTGCTTATGACCATCCCTCTCTTCTCCAGCTCTTCCTTCCAGACTTGCAGGTTGGATTGGAGATGTGCCTCTGATTTAGCAATCAGGGCAACATCATCAGCAAATGCCAGCTCCGAAATATAGACCTGTCTCATCTTCCAGTACCCCACTGAATACTTTCTTGTTCTCTCCTTACATGCCTTGATGACATCGTCCATAAGGAGTATGAAGAGGTAAGGTGATAGGATATCACCTTGTCTTACACCAGTGGTGGTCCTGAACTCTTCCGACTTATGGTTTGCTGTCCTCACATAATTTCTGCAAGACTTATAGAAGCTCTGTATAGCATGAATCAGAGGTGCTGGAATATTCTTCCTTGCCAAACAGTCCCAAAGTTTGCTCCAGGGGACCCTGTCAAACGCCTTTTCCAGATCTATGAAATAAAGATGCATCTCACTCTTATACTCAAGGGCCTTTTCACTCAGCTGTCTGAGTATGAAGATTAGGTCTTGAGTACTTCGGTTTGCTCGAAATCCGCACTGGACCTCATCCAATTGTGGCTCAGCTAGGCATCGGAGTCTCTGCTCTAGGATTCTAGAGTAGATTTTACCAGGGACACTGAGAAGGGATATGCCTCTATGGTTTCCACACTGTCGATTGTCACCCTTTTTGAAAATTGGTGTTATGATGGCAATCTCCCAATCCTTTGGGATTGTATTGTTGTACCACGCTGCCTGTAAAACCCTTAAGAGTAATAGGTCGCCTGATGCTCCCATGAACTTAACCATTTCTGGTGTTATACCATCATGCCCTGCTGCTTTGCCCATCTTGATTTTCTCCAGTGCTGCCTTCAGTTCTTCCATCTTTATGTCATCTTCACCATCATTGGTTTTCTCTTCTGTGCTAGTGTTTATCATTTCTGATGCTTCACCATGCTCACCATCCAGGAGTTCTGAGAAATATTCTTTCCATCTTCCCATTACTTCCTTCGGGGCAGTAAGCAATTTGCCTTGCTTGTCCTTTATAAATTTGAGAGGGCATTGTTTTTCCTTCCTCATGTTCTTTAGGGTCTTATAGAACAATTTCTGGTTTTCTTGTGCATCTTTTTCTAGCTTTTCTCCAAATTCTTCCCAGGACTTCTGTTTTGCTGCTAGCACTTTATTCTTTGCTTCTGTTCTGAGTGTCACATATTCTCTATATTTTTCCATTTGTCCTGTTGTGTTTTTAGCTCCTAAGTATTGTTTCCATGCCATTTTCTTCTCTCTTATTTTCTCTTTGACTTCCTCTGTCCACCAAGGTGTCCTCTTTCTCTTGTTCCCAAGTCGGACTTCACCGCATGCTTCTGCAGCAGCTGTCTTTATGATATCCTTGAATTTAATCCAGAGGGTTTCCAAGTCATCAGGTCGTTCTTCTGTGTTGCTCACCGCTGCAGCAATAAGCCCCTGATATCTGGTCTTAATTTCTGGCTCTCTCAGCTTGTAGGTCCTAATGCTCATTTCTCCTGCTCGTTTACTTGGTTTCTTGCGTGATGTTGGGCAGTTCCTAGGCTGAGCAACTCTTTCAGTTGTTCTTTTGATTGTTAGCAGGTAGTGATCACTTCCAATCTCTGGCCCCCTCCAGACTCTAGCATCTCGGACATATTTGAATGAGCTTCTCCGAACAATGGCATAGTCGATCACTGACTTCTCATTCTTTGTTGGTTCACATCTAGTGTATGCATGTATGCGCTTATGGGGGAACTTTGTATTTGTAATGAGCAGATTCTGCTCACTGCAGAATCTAAGGAGTCGCTTTCCATTGTCATTGAGAGTATCTTCTCCATATCTTCCGATAACTCCACCCCATCTAGCATGGTCATTTCCAACTCTGGCATTAAAATCTCCGAGCATGATAACTTCATCTAGGCAGTCATCCACTGTCCTTTGAAGCAGCTCGAAGAATTCCTCCTTGACCTCTGCTCTCTCATCCTCATTTGGCCCATACACTATGACCAGGTTGACTATGGTTTCTCCTTCTTTTAGTTTAACAACCATAATGCGCTCCGAGACAAAGTTCCATCCCTTGATACTATCTTTTTGATTTTGGGCCACAATGCAACCCACGCCCCCTTTAGCTCTTTCAGACATGGGTACACCACTGTAGAGCAGCGTGTTGCCATCGAGATCCATGACTCCTTGTTCTTTTTTCTTTGTTTCCGTTATAGCCAGGATTTCTAGTTTTGCTTTCCTCATCTCTTCCACCAGCTCCTCTTCCTTCCCATTTATACTTCTTGAGTTCCAAGTTCCATAAGTCGTAGTCCGTTCCAGTTCGTCGCGTTTAGAATCCGTCCGGTTTTCTCTCTTGTGTTGCTAGTAATCGTGATTTAAAGCAAACAGGTGATTGGCCTGTTGTGCCTTTGCATGGTGGAGGGGCTGCCTCCTTACGGCCTCCATGCAGGCCGCCCTCCTCCTTTTTCATCCGGGCTTGGGACCGGCATTGGCGGAGTTTTTAAGAAAAACACTGATTTAATCTCCATATCACCATTCACCACACGACGCCCGCACCTTCATATACAAAAGAAATCTAAATTCGAAGTTTCTTTTTTTAATTGACCGTACTTTAAACTCATCAATGGTGTTAGTTCCATACATTTTAAATTGTCCAAGTTATTATGTAGCATCGGATGAGTCAATACCAGTCAAAACGTAAAAGATGACAATGTTTTTGTGCAAGTATTTGAAGACAAAGATATCATCATCACTGTCATCGTTATTTTCCTTTTCATTCTTTATGGAGCCACCACTGCAGCCGGTCCCTTACAGGACTTGCACCATGCTCTTGTAGCGGTGGCTTCTGTAGCAATTCATTTTACACGAGACTGCCAGCCCCAAGCACAACCTCACAACTGACGGACCTTGTGTCAAGACAGAACGGGACGGGCCTCCCAAAATAAGGCAAAACTTATCTTAAAAAAAAACTCCCCGAATCAAAGCTGCAATAGACCGCTTTCAAATTCGTCAAAAATGACGCGCTGTTCATCATTCAATACTAATAACCATTCATACAGATATGAAGAATATTTTGTTATTTAAGACAGACCCTGGACTAGCAGCAGAACAATTAGAACCACTGAAAAACAGAGACAACACCAACGGAGTGGAATAAAAGAATAATTGTCAAATTGCCCAAGAAGGGCGACCTTGCAGACTGCAACAACTGGAGAGGAATTACTCTCCTTTCAGTTCCCATTAAAATACTAAGCAGGATAATTATCCAGAGAAATTCAAAAGCAGTTGACCATAAACTGAGTACAGAACAAGCGGGTTCAGAAAGAACAGAAGTTGTACTGATCATATATTCACCCTCAGGAACAGTATAGAGCAGTGCTTAGAATGGCAGAGACAGCTATACATTAACTTTGTTGATTTTGATAAGGCTTTTACAGCATACACAGAGACAGCCTATGGAAAATACTGAGGGCTTATGGAATTCCCAGCTGCATTGTTTCCATCATAAAAAGCCTCTGTGCTACTGTACATGCAGTGTTGAGTAGAGCAACTTAACTTTTGAGGTGCAGACAGGAGTACGATAAGGATGCCCCTTATCAACAACTTATTTTTGACAGTCATAGACTAGGTGATGCGCCAGACAACAGAGGGCAGTCCAAGAGGAATCATAATGGATAACGTTTTCTACAATGGAAGATCTGGAATATGCAGATGGCATTGCACTACCCACACATTCACATCAACACATCCAAGGAAAAAAAAAACAGATAAACTGAATAAGTATAGCAAACAGGCGGGTCTGAACATCAGTCTATAGAAGACAGAGGTCATGCCACTCAATGTGGGCAGTCCTCAGCCAATAACAATAAGGAACAAGAAGCTGGAACAGACGGACACATTTTCATACCTAGGATGCATTTGGTAACACCAGACCGTGGAACAAGCAAAGACATCAACAACAGAATGAATAAAGCGAGAACAGCCTTTGCTAATCTAAACAACATCTGGAAGTCCTCTCAGTACAGCAGAAACACCAAATTAAGATTATATGAGAGCTGTGTACTTTCTGTGCTTCTCTATGGTGCGGAATGCTGGAAAGTAACAGAGAAGGCAATGTCACAATAGTCTTCCTTCTACACAATCTGCCTAAGGAAAGTTCTCCAAATCTTTTGGCCGAATATCATCACCAACCAAGAACTGCTTACACAGAGTAACCAAGAGGACATGCAAACCACCAAAGCTGTCATACGCTGGAGTTGGGTTGGCCACGTCCTCAGAAGAGACCCCGATGCCATCACAAGAACAGCTATTCTATTGACCCCTAAAGGAAAGCGAAAGAGAGGCCGACCAAAAACAACATGGCGGAGAACTGTGGAGGCCGAGATGCAACGAATGAACCAGAGCTGGGGCAAAGTACGAAATATGGCTGCCGACAGAACAAAGTGGGAGCAGTTTGTTGCTGCCCTACAAGACGCCACCAGGTGTGAAGGCCACTGACTGCTTTGACAGTTTTATCTCAAAGATCAAACTATTCTCAAGAGAAAAGCCAGTTCCATTATTTGAATTAAACTGAGGAAAAAAAAAAAACATTATCTGATTTCACAGCTAAGCTGGCGACACATTCATTCATAAATGTAGGGAAGGAAAGGGAGGGGGGGGGGGGGGGGGAGAAATGCGTTGATAAATAATAACAGATAGCCAAGCCAAGTCAGCCAACCAACAAATGAGCCAACTAGCCAGACGTATGTCGATATATATTTGCACGCACAAACACACATGCAGTCTATTTTAATCAAGCACATAATATGCCCATACAACGTAAGGAAAATATAAAACACCAAACAACAGCTCCGACCACGCGTCGGAGACACACACAGAGTACTACTTGATGTCCTACTACAACTTCTGATTAATTTTCAAATCTATCACACATAATAATACTTATTGTCCAAAGTGCTAAATGAGCTTGCTGCGACAATAGATCTGGCAAGGATGAAGGCGAATAGCAAACCCAGGCCGAGCACCGCAAATACTTACTTTCTGAGGGCAGGAAAGTCAGCACACCCCAAACCGAATAAACCTGGTAGCAGTTTACCATCTCTTCTTGACTGTGCAAACGATTGGGAGATGGCGGTAGACCTACCTGGACGAGGGGCATATTCAGAGAGTATCCGAAAATCGCGGAGACGGCCGGATATAGTGCTTCATTCTTCAGCAACGCTTCAGGTCATACTGATTGAACTGACCGTGCCATTTGAATCCAGATTAGACGAGCAACATTCGTTCAAAGCAGCCAAGTATAGTGATCTGGCCGCGGATCTGAGACACGATGGGTTCACTGCAAGGGTCATGGCTGTTGAAGTGGGCGCAAGAGGGCTTGTGGCTGCATCAGTGTATGATCTATTGAAACTGTTGGGGCTGAGGGGACAGTCGAGAACAAGGGCACTGAAGAGGCTTAGTGAAACTGACGAAAAGGCATCAGGCTGGCTGTGGAACAACCGCAATGGGCAATGGAGATTGTAACAATAAACGCTGCGGTACAGAAAACACCAGGAATTTTTCTGTCCACAATACGCTGAGTTTTGTGGTGGACTAGTGAACGGGCTTTCCTTCAGGCGACCATTGTCCTCTCAAGGCTGTGTGTGGTCCCGGTTGCCGGGTCCTCCCAGCGAAGTGGAGGCAGCAAATGGGTGTTGTGCCAGTACCAGATTGCTCTTTTTCGCGGACCTTCGGTCCCGAGAGAATTTTGGCTGGAGGCGTCTCGGTAGCGAAGCGAAGTGGTTTTATAGCGGCAGTACACACGAGGGCAAGTTCGGGGCACAGCGGATTGATCAATCGCTTGCTTGTCACATTGATTACGGAAACAACAATTAATATTCTGTTGTACCAATAAACGCCTTTAGGCGTAACGGAACAACGGATAATTTCTTGTTGCCCTAAGACACCGCAAGGCGTAATGGCCACTGACTGCTTGGTCGGTCTTTGGCTAAGGACGGAAGAAGAAGAAGAGAAGTGAACGGGCTGCGACTCAGGGGCGATAGGCGGTGTATACTATAAGGGGTGTCAGTATCAAAAGTCCAGTGGGGAACGCGCAGTGGCTAGACTCGTTGACTTCGTGATGGTGTCTCAATGTGTGCGACGGAACGAACGGAATAATTTGTCTTCTCTTTGTTACTTTCACAATTGCCTCCACGGCTGGCAGAGTTCATCTCATCTCATCTCATAATCTGAACCTCTTCTACCCCGTGAAACGAGGTGTAGAGGGGACCCAAGTGCACAAGGCCCATGGGTAGGACATGTAATCAAAGTGACTTGGCAAACAGGTGATTAGCCCATTGTGCCCGAACTTGCCCTCATGTGTACTCATATTCGCTATAAAACCATCGGACCATCGAGACGTCATTCCAGCCAAAATGGACAGAGCCTCACATACCCGAAGGTTTCGAGGGATGTCCTTCCTCATCTGCACAAAGGCATTTATAGAGGAACACTCAGGACCCGTAGGTCTGAGGAAAGGAGCAAAATCTGAAACGGACACAGCAGTCTTTGTTACTGGGAGGTGTCCACTCAGAGTGGTATACCACACACAGTCAGTAAAGACAAAGGTCGCCTGCGGCTGGGCTGGCAGAGTTGTGGATTTTAAAGTTGCTACCATAAGTGAAATGGGTTCATTTTCGATACAAGACAACAGGAAGCTGAGACGCTTGGGAGTCATAACCCAAGTGGGCCCGCCCCCCTTAGAGTGTAAAGGAGTATATAGGGCCGAAACACTTGTCGGACGGGGGGACGTCTTCTGATGATCAGATTGCTTCCTGTTGTATCGCTCTGTAAAGAGTTTCCTATCATATTAACTTACTTAGTCGTTCCTCTTCTACCGCGTGTAGAGGTTTGAAGAGAGAGAGAGAGAGCCACACTATCCTATCGTCTATCTTCCTCCTGGCCTGGTTCCATTCTAGTCCTCGGTCCTTCAGAGATTGTCTAATGTTGTCCTCCCAGCAGATTCTAGATCGTCCTGGAGGTCTGGATCCCTGGCTTTTAGCCTCCCATACCTGCCGTGGCAGCCGATCTTCTCCCATTCTGCAGACATGGCAAAACCATCGTAGTTGAGACTGTTCTAATTGGGTCTGCAGGGTTATTACATACTGCTGTGGGCAAATAAAACTGTTGTCAAATATACGATCACATATCTCACACTCGGGAGGGAAAGAATAATTAGCCATAACCTGGTCGGAAAAGAATTCAGTCGACAACACAATCTTTATACACTCACTCACACACATAATCAGATCAGTCCACGAACAGCCCGAGCTGACGTTTAAAAACGTAATCGAGTGCAGCCGTATAAATTGTCAAGCTTGCTACACAAGAAATTCTCAGGCAGGTGGAAGCTTCCAAAGAAATACTCTCATATGAAAGGCCATACATGGTCAACTACCTTATTTCAATGTACAACGCGCTTTTTACTGGTTGCACACGGCGTACATCATGGGTCAGCTACCAGTCGATCGCTCACTACCGATAGATTTCAGGAGGGTTGACTTGGTGGATATTTAAATGACTGAGGGTGGGAAAAATAGAATACAATTATTAAGCGAAGGAAATTTCAGAGTAACCCTCTCCTATCAGCACTTAGAAGTGCGATGTTCTCGGAATTAAAAAAAAAGTACTTTACCCACGTTCCCAGAGAAAATCTGCGAGCTAGCTGAGTAAACTTCACTTGATTCGTGATCCACATAAGATATATGAAAGCAATAATTTCTTTGAAACGAATTCAACGTTCCGTAAAAATATCATTTAGTTTAATGTCTCAACGGCTCTGTAGACGGAAATGCTGGAAACCGGCTCAGTAGATGGAAAGGCTGGACACAGGCTCTGTTGATGGAAACGCTGGACACCGACTCTATAGATCGAAACGCAGGACAGCTGTCCAAAAACTTTGACAGATGAAAGCAGACACAATTTTACCAAGGTAGATCTTTACACAGCTCAGTGTTGGTAAAGTAGATCCGCATAGCTCCAAGGTTGCCTAACCATGGCCTAGAGAATTAGGGAACTAAATTTATAATAATCCTACGACGACACTTGCAACTTTGATCACGAGTGTGTTACAACGTATGCGTATGTGTTACAACGTATGCGTATGTATTACAACGTAAGCGTATGTATGTGATTGATGGATGTCGTCTAATAGCGCGAATGTAAATGAACGAATATCGTTACGGCAGCTGCCGGTTAACGTGACAAAATACGCCTGGCCTTTAAGAACCACTACACAAAACGCCTAGGAATTGAAATTTCCATGACGCTTAATGGCAAGTGGTGGTATGATACATTAAAAAAATTTGGGGAGCGGAGTGTAGCGTGAAGAAACAATGCCTTACCATTCATTGTACACTGTATAAGGAAAAATATCGTCCAATCAAATCAACGCACAATCTTGTGTGTGTCGCGAACGATTTGCAAATGGCGTAGAGCAGAAAGGATTTTTGTGTTACCACTACAGATTTAAACCACACAAGCATGATACGTCCTTTTTAGGACGAGACACCAGTGAAGACATCCTTCGAACTACACAAGTTCTCAGATAAGTTGATATTTTTTATCCATCTTCAGTGTTAGACTATTGCAGTTAATTTTAGAAAATAAAAATAATAGAAATTAAATAGCGCCACGTGGCAATTCTTTGAGTGAGATCAGGCAGCCATCTTGAAAGACATATTTAAGTGGTGAATAATTTATACTTTTGTTGTTAGTATTAGAGTAGGCCTATTGTAGTTAAGGTTAAGTATTAGGGGACTATTTAATTTAAGAATCGTAGTGGGGAAAAGATAAATATAACAAAATAAGCCAAAAGCCAAAGATTACATATAATAATATTCAATCATCAGAATATAATTCAAAGACAACAAATAGTAGCATACTAAAAGACAGGGAAAATAACCAATGGTAGTATTCACCAGAAAACAGTCCGGGGAAGGAAAAGCGATGGCCAAAACTCCAAAAAAAGACAAAACTTTAAACCGGACAGAAAGAAACAGGACCACGAACCCTGAAATCAGAAAAAACAGAACTAAAGGACACGAGTGAAACAATAATGGAAAATCGGGAAGGAGGCGCGGAAGGAAAAACAACAAAAAGCAGAATCAACAAAGGAGAAAGATCAGGAACCAGCGCACCGAACGGAAAAAAGGACCCAGGGAAAAGGATAATCAGGACAGCCAGGTAAACGCGGACAAAACAAGTCATGAAACCAGAGGAGAGGACAAAGAAGACTCCAGCCGAAAGGGAACCCTCCAAAAAGGTAAAATAACACAAATAGCTGGAACGGAAGCCACGCTTCGATCTCTCCCGGACGACAAAATTCTGGTAATCCTAGAAAAAATCATCGACAAAAAAGCCATTGCCAAATTGCAGAAACATAACAGTGGGATAATACTCACACTAAATGTAACAGAAAAAACTAAAAATTTACTGCAAGAACTGCGGGACAGACCAAGGATGATTCAACTGGCCCACAACATCAAAATACAAATAGAGATTTTAAAAGAAACCAGAAAAAGTGTGATAAAAGGCATAAACCCAACCCTGACAGGGGAGGAAGTGCTAAACAATCTGTCCAAAATGAACCCAGATTTAAAGCTGGTGCACGTTGAACGTATAAAAGTGAAAGGGAGTATAGTAACCCCAGTGATAGTGATTACAACAGAAGGTAGGGAACCCCCCAAGACGGTAATATTTGGGAAAGCACAAAAAAAACACAGAAGCCTTCATTCCACCAGTGCTGCAGTGCTCCAACTGCATGAAGTTTGGCCATGGCCGACAAAGTTGCAGGGGGAAGGCAGTATGTAGGTTTTGTGCGGGAGCACACCCTTTCACACAATGCGAAAAGGCAAAGTCAGATACTGACTATAAAAAGGAAAATGCAAACAGAAAATGCATTAATTGCCAAGGAAACCATAGCGCCAGATTCCAGGGCTGCCCAGTTTATCAGCAGACCAAAAAAGCACTGAAGGAAGCTATAACAACCCAAACCCCTTTCAAAACTGTCATTAAAGAATTAAAGGAAAACGATACCTATACGAGCACTAAAGTTATAACAATAATTAAGAGTGTGCAAGAAGATGTCAAAATGCTTAAAACACAGAGGGTAAAAGAAAGTAAGAACAAGTTAGAAAATAATAAAATAGTACCAAAAAACCAGTCAGATGATTCAACTACATCCTCGAACGACACAAGTGCACTGAAAAGTGCAGAGGCAGTGCTTCAAGAAGTGAAAGCCATACAGCACCAAATTTCCCAGGATATAGCTAAACTGACTGTACTAAAAGAAGAAAATGAAATGATACTAGTCAAACTGTCCGAACAAAAAGAAGAAAGTGAAATAATACTAAAAAGAATGGAAAGTGAAAAACAGGAGATTAACATAGGAAGAGAAGGGAATGTAGCATTGGATGAAAATAGGAAAGTGGTCAAAAAGAACAAAAGGCAACAGGAAAACAAAAGCAACCTAGAAGAAACTATCAAAGAAACTATCAAAAAACATTTTGAGGCACATTTACCACACTTAGCGGAAGAAGTTAGGGATATAATGACAAGTATAAATAGGGATTTTCTTGAGAACTTGATGGATAGTGAGTCCACAAGTACAGGAAATGCAGAATAAGAGCAAATTTGATAGCTACCAAAATAAAAGGTACACTAGATGATGTTAAAATTCAATTTAGAAAGATTTAGAATTATCCAGTGGAATTGTAGGGGTATTAAAAAAAATTTTGCACCCCTACTATCAGAGACTGGAGGAAATACTGATATATATGCTCTTCAAGAGACCCATTTAAACCCAAATAATAGATATAGTTGTAAGGGCTTTAAGATACTTAGACATGATAGGAAAGAAGGTAGAGGAGGAGGTGTCGCAGTATTAGTTAGCGAAAAATTTAAAATCATAGACTGGGAAGTATTTAATACAACCAATATAGAAGGTATCCAGGTTACTATAGCAGCTGAACCAAACAATCTAACAATTCTAAATGTATATGCTAAAGATGGCACAATTAAAGATGAAGAAATACTAGCCATAAGCACCAGACTAGGCCCCAAAACAATCATAGTAGGCGATTTTAATTCCCATCATTGTGCTTGGGGTGGACAACATGCAGATAATGCAGGAAAATGCCTACTTGACTTCATAGAAAACAATGAACTACTAATACTAAATGATGGATCTGCAACAAGAATTAATCCACAAGCTAATAGGGCAGACTCAGCAATAGACATAAGTATAGCAACTAACAACCTAGCGAATGTAAATTGGGAAGTGTTACAAGACACAAACTCAGATCATCTGCCCATTGTAATAACCATGCATGAAAATGTCATTCCAAACCCAGAACCAGAGAAACCTACCTTCAACTATAAAAAAGCAAACTGGGAAGCTTTCCAATCAGAGCTGGAGGTGATGGAATATAAAGACATGGAATCAGATGATACTGACTTGTGGGCAGAAACACTGACCAATGAAATTCTGAAAATAGCAATAAAGTATATACCAAATAAAAATATGCCACAACACCTTAAACCAATAAATAACATTAATAAGAAAAGAGAAACTCAATGGAATAAAGAACCAGTTGCCTGGTGGAATAAAAGCTGTGCAGAAATTCATGAGAGAAGAAAAAGGGCCTTACAAAAATATAGAAATAACAGAACAGAAGAAAACTATGATAAGTATAAACTTATTAGGAATGAATCTAACAGAATAATATTCAAAGCCAAAGAAACTAACTGGAAGGAGTTTTGTCAGTCACTTAAACCTAGCACTCAAATTAGAGAAGTATGGAAAAAGCTTAAGGCAATCAAAGGGAACAATAAGAAAACAATAATGCCAACAATCAAACTACCAAAGAGAGCAGAAACAGATAAAGAAAAAGCTAATGCCCTTGCCGAGTATTTCTATAAAGTCAGTGCAAAAAGTAGCCTTGGACAGGAAGAAAATGAGAGAAGAGAAAGACTTAGGATACAGTTTTTAAAAGAACTACCAGACCAGATAGATGAAACAAACTATTTAGATGCTGATATAACAGAGGAAGAAGTAACTAATGCAATAAAAGATAAATCTAATACTGCCTCAGGGCAAGATATACTTAGTTATGAAATCCTTAAGAAAGTACCCAAAAGAACTATAAACATAATAACTTCACTTTATAACAAAATCTGGAACTTAGGAAAGATACCAAAAGCATGGAAAGTAGCTATGATAGTACCCATTCTAAAACCCAATAAGGAAGCCCATGATGTAAGTTCATATAGGCCTATCTCCTTAACATCACAACTAGGTAAAATACTGGAAACTGTTGTGAATAAAAGAGTTAAATTCTACCTAGAAAAAAACCAGTTATATAGCCCAAACCAGTCAGGGTTTAGAGCAGACAGAAGTACAGTAGACCAGCTTGTAAGATTAGAACATGATGTAAAGCTAGGGTTCAAGAGGAAAGAGAAAACAGTGGCAGTCTTTCTAGATGTAGCTAGAGCATATGATGAATGCTGGCGAGATGGAGCTCTTTACAAAATGAAAAAGATTGGCATTACTGGTAAAACCTATAGGTATCTAGAAAACTTTTTACAGGACAGGTATTTTGCTGTACAGGTGAATAATGATAGGTCAGAAATATATGAACAACAGAATGGGATTCCTCAAGGATCAGTGATCTCTCCTTCAATTTTCACTATAGCTGTAAATGATTTAGCAGATGAATTTAATGACATAAAGAATGCAGTATCACAATTTGCAGATGACTGTGCCATTTGGCGATCTGGAAAAAACTTGGACCATGTTTACAAAAAACTTCAAAATCAAATAGACAAAGTTTCAGAGTGGATGAAAAGTTGGGGCTTCCAAATTAATGTAAACAAAACAGTAGGTATGATTTTCAGCAAAGGAAATTTAAAAAAAAATAACAAAATCAATATAACCATTAAAGGACAGAAAATATGTACCTCCTCAACAACAAGATTTCTGGGCATAACTTTAGATAAACAACTAAATTATAATAAACATATAGACAATTTGGTAGAAAGCTGTAGGGGACCCCTAAATATACTAAGGATTGTAAAAGGTAATGGATGGGGGGCCAGCAATAAAATAATGCTTATGTTCTACAAATCCTTCATCAGGGGGAAACTGGATTATGCCAGCATAGTCTATGACTCAGCTGCAGCTTCTAACAAAGCAAAACTGGACAGGATTCAAAATGCAGCCATGAGAACCATTACAGGTGCATTTATATCGACACCAGTAGAAGCTCTAGAAGTAGCTCTCGGCATACCTCCCCTTGGTCTAAGACGGAAAGAACTGAGATTAAATTATTGGAGTAAAGTAGCACAAGAAGTGACCCACCCAGCACATAAAGCATTTGTCAAAAACCAACCAAGTGTATGGGACGTCCCCTTAAATAAAGATAGATATCCAACAGGGTGGAGAACTATAGAAGACCTAATGCAGTTCAAAGAACTATCAAACACAATTGAAAATAGTAATAAATACAGAAGCAAAATACCACCATGGGAACTAAAAACACCAATCATAGACTACTCACTTACTGAAAAGATCAAACAAAACATAGAAGATAAGGAAGCCAAAATGATAAGTAGAAAGTTCATAGAGCAACTAACTAAACAAAGTCTGGCCGTCTACACTGATGGATCCAAGGGTGATAGTGGGCAACTAGGTGCCGGAGTTGTAATACCACAATGGGGAATAAAAAAGAGCTACAGTGTAACGGAAGGGGCATCGATTTTTACTGCAGAGATGGTAGCAATTCTTAAAAGTCTAGAAATAATCGAAGATAACCCACCAGAAGCTGTTACGATATTTACAGACTCACTATCATCACTACAAGCACTAGAACACCCAGGTAAATGTAGCCGGCCAGACATAAAGGAAGAAATTCTAGCAATTAATACATCACTAGAGAACAGAGGATGTAGTGTGAGGCTAGTGTGGGTTCCAGCACACATAGGTATAGCTGGCAACGAGTTGGCAGACCAGAACGCCAAGAAGGGAAGAACAAGTAAAAACAATATAAAAGCAGGACTGGGGAGGTCAGAGATCAAGAGCCAAGTGAAGGAAACTATAAACGAGGAATGGAAGACAACATGGAAGGAAAGTAGAAAAGGCAGACACGCGTTCAAACTGCTGAAAGAACCAACGAGGACATGCCAGGTCAGAGAAGAATTAAAGATACCATCGAACAAAAAACTGTGGCGTCTCCGACTCGGTGCAGCATACTTCATGGTAGAAGAACCACACTGCCAAGAATGTCAGGAAGAGAATGACATAGACCACTACTTGATCCACTGTAAAAAGTATGAACAACAAAGGCTTGAATTAAAAACTTACTATAGAAATCACAATATAGACTTAACAGGTGATAAGGTTTTAAGTATAGATGCCCCAAGAGATGCCCAATCAATACTTAAAAGATATATACATAAAACAAAGGAAAAAATATAAGGTTAGAACTTCAGGAAAATCATCCAACTAAATAGAAATTAAGCAACAAGAACTAACAAAGCATTAACAAAAAACTAAATAACTACTCATAGGATAAGGAAAGACAACGAGGTATATTAAAAAAAAAAAAGAGGGTAACAACTCAAAAAGAACAAATACTAATACAAATTAAAACCAAGTGTAAAGGACAATAGTTATCTAGAAACAATACAAAAGAGAAAATAAAATTGACAAATACTAATATAAATAAAAATCAGCAACTGCAAAAGACAATAGTTATTTAAATTGAATACAAAATTAGTAAATAAAATGACACTAAATACCCCAATTATAACCAACTTTCAGGTTGAACAGGGTAGATCAAGATGGAACGAGAAGAGGCAACAATGATCAGATGTTGAGTGCCCGATCTCCACCCATCAACTCATCAAAACAACAACAACATATTCAAACTTTACACACAGCAGCAGAAGACAGACAGACTGAAGGAAGGAGACGCTTGTCAAGCCAAAACCTTTACCATCTATATGCCGTGCAGATCTACCTTACCAAACTGAGTCTGTTCTGTACTTTGCATCTATCCTAAGAGGGTATGTAAATTTATGAATAATTAATTGTTTTATTGCAGCTTATTTTAACAGAATTGTACGAGGGGCGTTCAGAAAGTAATGCACCACATCGTTTTTCTCAGCTAATAATGAAGATAGAAGCATGACATTTTGCACACTTCAAATATGGCATGTGCCAATTGTGTGCACCAAATTGCACTGCAACCGGCCAAATAATACGGCTGCCCTAAACCGTTGAAATGGACCGTGTTAGCAACTTGCGTTATAAACAGCGAATTGTGATAGAATTTCTCGTTGCAGAGAAGGAAACTGTTGTGAATATTCACAAGCGTCTATGTAATGTGTATGGAAAAACTCTTTTGCAGGTTTGACAGGAGTACAGTCACTCACTGTGATTCTTGTGGACGTTATGCCAAGAGGAGAGACAATCAATTCGCAAGCTTACATTAAGACATTGAAAAAAACTCAATCAACGTTTTTGCAGAGTTCGGCCGCACAAGAATCCAGCAGACCTGCTTCTCCTTCACGACAATGCGCGCCTTCACACAAGTCTGGTAACACGGGAAGCAATCACCAAATTGGGTTGGACTGTACTAAACCATCCACCCTATAGTCCCGATTTGGCACCCTCTGATTATCATCTATTTGGTCCACTTAAAGATGCACTCTGTGGGACAAGGTTTGAAGATGATGGAGTGATTCATGCAGCGAAGAAATGGCTACATGATCAAGACAAAATCTGGTACGGGCTAGGAATACATGCACTTGTTTCGCGCTGGCATAAAGCCGTACAAGTTGCTGGGGATTATGTTGAATAGTACCGATGTTTACATGACATATCCATGTATATTGTGTATAAATTTCATGCTTTTTGAATAAACAGCTCCTGAGAAAAACGATGTGGTGCATTACTTTCTGAACGTCCCTCGTATCAGGATCAGACCAGAGGACTGAACTTGAAATTTAGTTGTGAATGTGTAGAGGAGTTCGATGCATACCAACTGTCGTGGAACGACTTCTCACCGACATTTTCTTCTGTCTATTATTTTATTCCTCTTAAAATCTCTCGCTAGATTGTAAACAAATTCCCTTCAGATATCTTTTTCATTCTTATAATGAAAAAGTCTCTCTCTCTCTTTCACAGTCTTCGCTAGCTGATTCTCACGACCAAAGGTAATAAATTATTCACTTCGCCAGCAAAAGTCATTCCACTTGAAAGGTGAAAATCAGTCCTACGACTACTCCGAAGTCATGAACTGGACGTAAATCAAGAAAGGGGCAGAAACCCTGCCTGGCACTGCAAAGACGTATAGAGTGGATGCTAGGGGCAGTTTAAATGAAGTTAACTTGATTTCCCTGTGACCAAGATGAATTTGCAACAATGCCACCCAAGAGGTCGACCAAGCATCCTGGAATATTGGAGGGAATTTTAAGCCATTCTTCTTGTAACCATCGCTCAAAGTAGAAGCGTATATGGGCCCAAAGTGGGCATTACTGTTGCAAATATCAGTAGTGAATTCAGTTGAGCGAAGTAAGTAGATCTAACTAATACTGCTGATTTTATAACATGAATAATCATATGTTTATCCACAGCTTACTATTGCAGTAACTATTTGTTAAACAAAGTTTTAAATGCATTTCTAATTTCAGTGACAATAATTGTTATTTGCATATTTACAGAGCACTCAAACTAATGTATGAGTTTGCTGAGGTCATAGACCTAATTAACTCCTGATCTTTATCTAACAGCCTGGCAGAAATAAGACAGGGTTAAAATAATTGATGTATATTATTGTTGTTACTTTGAGATTTGCATATTGACCCAAGCAAAACAGAAGTGTATTAGTGGTCCTTCTATTTTCTATTTCTTATAAGGCTTCAGTGTTCTCTGTCAAGACTACAAACTTGATACAAGTGTTCTCAATCACTTCTTTTCCCTTTGTGAAATACGGGACATTAATTTTTGCATCATGGAATGTTCTTTATATGTATTTAATGAAATCTTATGCACATACCATGTTTGATGATTGAAGAACTATGCTGTTATCAGTTATATGAATGTTATTTTCTACAGGAACCAGGACTTTAAGAATGTTTACAAGTATTTAACTATTTAATGAATTTACCACTTTGACTGACAAAATGTAAGTCAGCAGTTCTCAAGCCTTGAGACCATGACTACCCTCCAAATGATTTACTGCTCGAGTAAGCAAGAATGTAAATCACTGGTTCTCAGACCTTGGCAGCAATTACACCCCACCAAGTTAAAGCAGCATAGGAAACTATTACCCGATGGTTCTCAAACCATTGTTGACAGTGACCCCAGAATTAAAATACTGCTCTATGGGCACTAGGTGAACCAGTGGTTCTCAACCATTTGATGACCCCAGCCCCTACCTCACAGTTTGTGAAACTCATTGCCCACATGGGGAAAACCACTGCTGTAATTAAGCAGACAGCCAGATAGAGACTGAGAACTCAACATACGCTATAATGTCAGTTAAGAAGGAGTAGTTCATAGATAATAGATCACACATTGTTATGGAATGATAGTTAACCTTGTGTTAATTTAATTTCTGATGGACGCTTACCGGCCATCAGACTTAAGAGATGACTGCTCTTGAAACCACTAATGGGATTTCAATTGTTTCCAGTCCACCCAGGTTGCGGTTACAAGGTACTAACCCAGGTGGCGGTTAAAAGGTACCAAAACCAGTTACGGGTCCAGGGTACAAACCAGGGTACGAGTCCACGGTACCAACAATTACCACTACCCACCATACCCTATCAACCAGTAACCCATTCCATACCACACATCCCATAAACAGAAGAGGTATTCAGCAGAGGTGACTTACCCCATCCTTATCTGTGATGTGCACTGAGTCCAGGGAAGCAAACGCTGACACCCTCTGAACCCATTAACTGTTATGAGACCAAGGTGCTGGAGAATACAAAACCAAGAGAGTCCGAACACAAATCATCTCCGCAGCTACTACAGTCCTTGAGGAGATGAGTATTAACACCTACCAGCAACACTACCATAGAAAAGATCTCTGGTCCAAGTGATGACCAAACTAGTTGTTTTTTTTTTAAACAGTAGAGCTAAACTCTTTTTTCCATATATATATATATACATATATATATATATATACATACATATATATACATACATATATATACATACATATATATATACATATATATATATACATATATATATATACATATATATATATACATATATATATACATATATATATACATATATATATACATATATATATACATATATGTGTGTGTGTGTGTGTGTGTGTGTGTGTGTGTGTGTGTGTGTGTGTATGTGTGTATGTATGTATGTATGTATGTATGTATGTATATATATATATATATATATATATATATATATATATATATATATATATATATATATATATATATATATATATATATATATATACATACATATAAGAAATATAAGATTCCATACCCTTTTATCCAACTTTACATAATAGAGTCTGTTGTTATTTTTCTTGTTAACTTTATTTGGGCTGTATTTTTGTTTTAAATATAAATCTACACCCTGGGGGCTCAGCCATAATTCAATTAATTTCTATTGGGTCGGGATATTTTAAATGTGGCTGGACACCAAATCTCTTTCTCAACCTTATGTGGTTTACAAAGTCCTTTTGTAGGATTCCTGAGGAAGAATTTATCGTCCAGAAAATATCCTGTTTAGGTACCAGAATTATCTTTTTAATAAATTTCTAGTACACTATTTCCCGAGGTGAGGCAGTTTCTTCAAACTCGGAAGCTATCAATAAGACATACTTACTTACTTAGTCGTTCCTCTTCTACCGTGAGGTGTAGAGGTTTGGAAGAGAGAGCGCCAGACTATCCTATCGGCTGTCTTCTTCCTGGCCTGAATAAGATATTATTATCTTTATTCTTCCATTCCATTCAAGCTGTCCATCCTCCTCAAAACACTTCACGACACCAACGATTATCAGGATTGTCATTTGGAGTGGTCAATTTATAGTTATTATATTGGAATAATGGACTTGGCACTCTCAGTGTTAACATACGGCTGTGAGAGTTGGAAAATAACAAAATCATTGGAGAACAAGCTGAATACATTCGAGAACAAATGTCTTAGAAAACTCATGAACATCAGTTGGAAAGAATTCAAGACTAATCGACAAATAAGAGAAGACTCTAGGCAGAAATATGTCTCCGACTATATAAGGAAAAGACGATGGTCATATATCGGTCATGTCCTACGAATGCAAAACAACAGAATACCACTACAGGCGCTCACTTGGGTTCCTGAGGGTAAGCGGAAAAAAGGAAGACCAAAAGAAACACTCAGAAGAACAATAATAAGAGAAGGAAGAACGTTGGGCCTAAATAATGTGCAAGAGCTAAGAGGAGTGGCGTCACAACGAACAACCTGGAGAGCACTGGTTTCTGCCTTATGCGCCGTGTTTGGCGCTTAAAGAATTTATTATTATTATTACTCCAGAATATAATAGGTGAAGGTAGCATCATACAAGTAATTATGTATAAAATGTATTAGGTTTTATTCATGTATTGTTTTACAATGTTTATGCAGATAGACACCTGTCTTGTCTCGCTATCCTGATCAGAACCGATCCATGTATCATTAATATGCTTGCAAACATTCTGAACACTCATTCATGGATATATAGGCTTGTGGAACTTATGACCAAAGGCTGGCCACTTGTCACATACTGTCCCCAGGTTCATTCGTGTCATACTTCAGAAAGAGGTATATAATTTTAGATCAATAGTGCCTTCCTGGACCAATGCAGGAGCACCATATACTGCCATCTTTATTCGTGTAACCTGTCCCATCTGTGCTTGGTGGCCTGGTACAAGACCTACAACTGATATTGATGTGAAGTATCAACACAGGACATTCACAGAACTTAATGTTAAGTATTCAGTGTGACAATTCAAACAGCCATTGTGAGTGGTCAACAGAGAATTAAACTACTGTGTCATGATGAAGAAACTGTTCTAGAAGATAGGCAAGACAAGTGACATTTTAGTTTTAAAGGAAATTGAAAGAACATTCTGTTTATTTTGAAGATTACAACAAGGACCTTTTGTCTAATTAATAATTACAATTCAACTTTTGAATAATTGTGCAATTAATCTTTTATTCATCCAATTTCATCATTTTTCATCAGTCATATTTTCACTAGAAGAAAATAAAAGATATATGGACATAATAAATGATTCAGTAATTGTATTCCTCTGACTTATCAATTTTATATTGTTGCATTTTGAGTTTTACTGAATTGTTGATTATCACAGGTTAGTTACTTGCAAAGGTGGCACCTTAGGCTCTAATATAATTACTATCTGAAGTAGAGACCTTCACAGCCGTGATTATCCTGTGATACCAGTGCTCTTCTCTGACACTGGGACTATATTCTTTTCAGACATAATTCGTTTTTGTTCTATCAGCAAATACTACTGACAACTATACTCATAAAAACCTTTCGCTACACGGAGGATGGCAGAAAAGGAAAAGTAGACGGGTAGAAGATTTCACTACGAACATACGTTTAAGAAAGAAGTTTTGCACCGTAAAGGAAGGAGATAACAGATGATAGATTTGCAACAAAGAGTGGCCACTATGTCCCCATCTCAGTATGTTTACGTAAGAGTGAGAGAAAGAGAGAAAAAAACAAACACACTATGTACTATCTAACAAACATTCTTGTTAATTATTCCAGCAATAAATTATGCACATATTTCCTAACGCTTACTTCATACAACGGCAGACAGGTGGGGGGAAAAAAACCGCCATTTGGCAATTGTCAGGATTCAATTCAGTTTTCATCTCAATAATATGAGCCTTGTATTTTAGCAACTAAATTCCGTAGAAAATTAATAATTTCTTCTAAAACACACTGCACAACAAGATAAATTAAAGCAGCGGTTCTCAAAATTGTGGTCCGCGGACCCTGGGGGTCCTCGAGACCCTTTCAGGGGGCCCCCAAGGTCAAAACTATTTTCATAATAATCTAAGACGTTATTTGCCTTTTTAAAAATATTTGTATCCAACATTTTGCCTCCTTTTGACCTAGACACATGGTCTGTCAGTTATATTAGTGCGCATGTCAAAATATAAAAGAAAGTGTGGCCTGGAATAGTAGTTAAGTACTTTCACTCTCATTCTCTCCCGGTATAACCCACATAATCAAAAGTTCCTTGGGGCCCTCAATAATTTTTAAGAGTGTAAATGGGTCCTCAGACCAAAAAGGTTGAGAAACACTGAATTAAAGGAAATAAAATGTAGCGGAATGCTAACAGATGAACGGATGCATTCTCACAAACATAAAAGATCCGAAATTTACACACAATACGAGAAAATGTCTCTACCCAGCCGATTCTGCGTTGTCCCGACGACCTACAACATTGCAATTTGGGGATGTTATTGAAATTCGGGGATGTTATAGATTGCCTGAAATTTGTCTGTCATAGAAACAAGGATAATAATAGTGTATGTGTCTGCCCAGTCGATTTTCCGTACTTCCAGACGACACAAAGAGCTGAAATTTAGTCATGTTAGAGGGGGAACCACTGGGCGTGGTGTGAAAAGTCAATCAACCAGAAACTGGCCCCTTTTTTCCTCCTCTCCCCCACCCCGGGTAAAAGGCAGATGCTGCCGTAGGGGAGTGAAGTGTTAGAGACTTCACCATACTAGGTCCAGCATCGAGAGGTGGGTTGACCAGTTCCCTTCCTCACTGCCTTTTCGTTCCCTAACTCGAAGTCAGATACCCATTTACAGCTGGGTAGAGTGGAGCGTGTCAGTATCGTGATTCCAACCCGGCACCTTTGCCGCGAGAGACCAGCGCTCTAACCACTCTGTCAATCGGACGCTCCCCCTACCCCCTTCGTGGTAGAAACAAGTAAAGAAAAAAAAAAAAACAAGAGTTTTAGGAACATTTAATTCATCATCATCAAGTATCATGTTTGGTGGTGTAGGTGATCATGTTACTGCACAACTTCCTGTCTACAGTACTATTGGTCAATTTTGTTGTTGACTTCTTTCCGTGCCATGATGTCAAACTGTCTAGAAACTTCTCCATTTGCTGTCCTGTATCTCTTTTTTCCTTCTATCTTTCCTGTTGTCACGATATACTCCAGCTTCCTTCTAACCTGAGGAATAAGCTTCCTTTACGCATCGGCCTCTTTCAGGACATCCTTATTATTTTTACTACTGTTTATTACTGTTACCAAATTACATTGACAAAAAAAAGCAGAAAATACATTTTCCATATATCTATTACTTACTTTACTTCATAACTCCACTGATGATCGTGTAGCGTAGTAGGGAGCTACAGTTCTGCGTTCTTAATTAAGCCAAGTGTGTGGCACTGGTTACTATCAGCCCATGTTGTAGGATTTCTGTGATGTTGCCTACCCATCTGCCAATTGGTCGTCCCTGTTCCATGAAACCGAATCTTCTATTGTTGTAGGTGCGTAGTGAAAATTTATCGGGTTCCGTTTACATGAGTTGGCACAACCACATAATTTTCTGTAACCCTTTCAAAATAAAGTTCGTTCGTTCTCTCTATATACATGATGCAGGTATCAACTGCATCTACTACACAGATATTCTTCTTCGTCGTTCAGTTTGTAGTCATGCTAAATCTGCCGGCCTGTCGCGAGGACACTTGTCCAGGTCAGCGCGGCAGCTTCATAGCTTCTGCCTGAGATCAGCACCCTCTGGTCAGTTGAGATGTCGTGGGTCATCATGGGTTGGGCAGTTTTGAATGATTGCACAGCCATAAAAGTGGATGGCCATTTATCATTAATTCCGCATACCGTTTTTATAAAAGAACATTGGGAGCCGCGCTGGTGTAATGGCTTCGGCGTTGTACTGGCGACCAGGTGTTCATGGTTCAAACCCGGGCGTCGGCGTTTGAAGAAATGTTTACGGCCGGAAATTTGACTGAACAGCCTGAACGGCTCCTGTGATAAACCCTCTGTGGATGGGAAGGAGCGAAGCTCCTGACCGGGTTGGAAGGAAAGTCCTCAGGTTCCCCAGCCTCGCAATGACATGTCATTGGGCCGAAGGGCTGAAAGCCTAAGTGCCGCTGGTTAAGGAAAAAAAAAAAAAAAAATAAAAGAACATAAATGTATGCTTATCGGCTTGTATTCTGTGAATTAGAGTGTACGGGAAAAAAAATTTGTTTCTGCTTCTCAGTGTATTTGGTAATAATAAAAGTGAATCCTACACCCCCCCCCCCCCCCCCCCCCTTCTTTATTTTCACCTCTGTTATAATTTTAAATCATACCTGAGTATTAATTGCGCTGTAGATTTAAAAACAAAATACTTTGATAGCTTAACACCAAATGTAAAGCTCACATGAGATCTAGCCATTGCTGGAGCTACATTTAAAACAAAAGACTCGCTGACCTAGTTGTTTGAAGAAACACATTGATTTAATCGGTGATTTCTATCACCATTCACCATCCGACGCCATCCCCCTTCAAATACATAACACAATCTATGTTCGCAGTCAATATTTTCCTTACTTTAAATTCGTACTTTTATGGTGTTATTTCCTATTTATTTCACATTGTCTTCATTGTTCTTGTTGGACAGAATCGACACCATTGCACGCCGGGCGAACCCATAGATGCTAAGTCTCCCTCAGTATATGTCGAAGATTGTGAATGCTTACTGTTCCTGTAGCATTGCTTTCATTATTATATAAAACTGGCTGGATCAATGCCAATCAAACCTAAGATTAAAATGTACCAAGAACGGAAGCAGTATGCAACGTTTCCGCTCTCTATGATGAATGAAAAATCAAAATTGTCAGCGTCAAATATTTAAAACGCGACAAAGAAATAACACTTTAATGATCTCAAAGAAAAGTGGTTCTAAAAAAATTGGGGGGGGGGGGGGGGGGGGGGGAGAAGAAGGGAGACCCTGAGATGGCGGAATTTAAAATGCTAATAGTGTAAATGTCTATGTAGCCTATTTCGCGTACTTCCCGACGACCTAGAATATCCGGGAAAGCGGAAATGTGGGGATGGTATCGAAAAATAAAGCGCAAATATCAGGCAACCAGGAATTCCACCCCCTTAGGGTTGACAAAGGGGGCAATTCAAATTGGCAGCATATAAAAAGCCTACTGGTGTATGTCTGTTCAGTAGATTTTGGTTACTTTGTAAGTTTTCGATTGTCTCTCGCAGATGAGCTTACATCTTCTTCTTCTTCTTCTTCCGTCCTTAGCCACCGACCGTCAAAGCAGTCAGTGGCCATTACGCCTAGTGGCGTCTTAGGGCAACAGCAGATAGGTTTTCTTTGCCATTGTTTCCCATCACGCCTAGTGGCGTCTTTGGGGCAACGGCAAATCAACCCATTTGCTGTTGTTTCCGTAATCGAAGTGACTGGCAAACGGGTGATCAGCCCGTTGTGAGCTTACATCTAGTATAGCAATATATACTCGTGACATGATCCTGCCACTTCTCGAAGCAAGCGAACCAAGTTATAAATAGTCAAGGTGTGATTACGTTGACTTTGGCTACTCAAGTTCGTGCAGTCATGTTTTTTTTTTTTTTAAACAAGGGCGCTGCTAATTGCCATTACTGTAATGTTTCTATTAACTGAATGTTTATAAACAGGAAACGCAGTTAGCAGTGCGTCCTGAACAAACATTGAAACTAATTCAGATAATGGAAGGAAAATAAAGCATTGAAAATTTGAAAAAAAAATTAGTTGCACAGTAACAAATGTTATCGTCAAGTTAACTGACAAACTGCTTGGTCTCTCATACCTGGAACGTTTTAAAAAAATGGAGTCCGTTCAATGTATTCAAGTTTAAAATTACTCATTGCCTTTGTCTCAACTTAGAAACATATGAGATGTTAAAAAATCAGATGATTCAGAAACATATAAGGGGGGTCCACATATGACGTCACGCAGTGAGGGAAAAAAAGGAGGGGTGGTCCATAATTTTGTGACGTTGAGTGACAAAATTGTGACGTCACACTTGCTTCTTTCATGACTGAAGTTCCTGTTTGTATCCGCAATAGTTAACTTTTATCATCAAAAGTTAACTTTTATCCGCAATAGTTAACGTTTATCCGCAAAGTTAACAACTCCCTCGTGGACAACTTATATTAATATTGTGATCTCAGCTGAAAAATCTGTTAATTGTTATAACCTTTAACTGGTTTAAATTATTTTTAACTGTATATTTCTTTTTAGCAAGCAGGTTTTCGACAAAACATATCCTGTACAGACCAGATAGTCACATTGAGAATAATGGTTGAACAAAGTCTGGAATGGAATTCACCGCTATACATCGGATTCATGGACTACGAAAAGGCATTTGACAGTGTAGACAGAGAATCACTTTGGAAATTGATGAGGTATTATGGAGTTCCCATGAAGAGCATTAACTTAATAAGGAAGACCTATGAAGACATGACATGCAGAGTTCTTCATGAAGGACAACTTACAGAACCGTTTAGGATTAGAAAGGTAGTGAGACAGGGATGCCTCTTGTCTCCATTTCTTTTCTTACTAGCAATAGATTGGGTTATGAAAACATCGACATCACACAACAGAAATGGAATCCAGTGGAATCTGACTAAACAGCTTGATGATCTGGATTTTGCAGATGACTTGGCTCTTCTATCCCATAGGATCCCGTTACACGCCTATTGAGGCATATTGGGAATACGATGTTAGGCCCGTATTTTATTGACCATCGGCACACTAGGGGTGATGTGGTCAGTATCACGCCGGCCGTCTTAACCTTCCCAGAGTTGTTCTGGTACCCAATTCATGAGGCTGGGTCGACCCTGGAGCCGTTTGCTGTCTAAAAAAATCACACCTCAACTGGGATCGAATCATGGACCACCGAGCTAGGAAGCCAGTGCACTAACCACTGCGCCCCCCCCCCCCCCCTTGTCCCATAACCATAATCAAATGCAAGAGAAAATGAAAATTCTCGATGAGAGGTGACAACAAGTGGGCATGATAATACACAGGGAAAAGACAAAGATTATGAGAATAAATGCAAGAAATGATAACAAGGTTGAAGAAACACCACTAAAGGATGTAGAATCGTACACATATCTTGGCAGTAATATAGACAGAGTTGGAGAGACAGACAATGAAATCAAAATAAGAATACAAAAAGCAAGAGGAGCTTTCATTGCATTGGGAAACATATGGAGAACAAGAGAAATCAAGTCCAACACGAAAATAAGAATCTTCAGCTCAGATGTGGTCAGTCCTATTGTATGGCTCTGAGACATTGAGAACAACAAAAACAACAACCAAAAAGCTACAGACTTTTATAAACAGATGCTTGCGTAGAATAGAAGGACTGAAATGGTATGACAAAGTCACAAATGTGGAATTGAAGACAAGAACCAGACAAGTGCCAGTGGAACAAGAGTTGAGAAGAAGATGCTGGCGATGGATAGGACACACATTGAAGAGACCTGTTGATAGCATTACATTGCAGTCTTTGTTCTGGAATCCACAGGGAAAGAGAGGCAGAGGAAGACCAAAAAACACATGTGAAGAGAACTGGAAACAGAGGTGAAAATGATGAGGAAAACATGAAAAGAACTTGAGCAGATGGCACAGGACAGGTAGACTTGGTATGTGTTTGTTGAAGGCCTATGCTCCTCTGGGAGCTAAAGGGTATTGATGATTCATTCATTACCTACCAGATCCCTAAGCAGCACAGGCCTTCAGTAAGTTCGCGACAAGTCCTCCTGTCTTGTGCCATCTGTTAAAGTTTTTTCACTATCTCTCTATCCTTTTTTGGGATCTCTCTACATTTCTCTTCCTCATGTATATTTCTGTCTCCTCTTTTCTTTTAACTTGGGGATTCAAGAAATAGGACTGCCTTGTAATGCTGTCAGCAGGTTTCTTTAATCTGTGACCTATCCAAAGCCTTGTCTTTTGTTCGGCTGATATTCAGTTCTTTCCTCTATGCATTTTCAGACCCAACTGCTACGACCTCTCATTCAGTATTCGAATTTTGACTTGTATCTAGTTTCTATTATGGGACAGATGAGCAAGGGACTCGGCAAAAATCTACTTCGCTGAGCTGTTTTGTCCACAAAAAATACCATTTCTGGCAGATGAAAGTTGCTTTCTTCCTAATCTAATCTAAAACAAGTAAAATTATAAATGGTGAAAAGAAGCATCCCTGCCACACTCCACTTTTATCTCAATGGGTAATCTGTACATCATGACACACTCTTTCATGTCTTAACATGATTTTCTAATCAGGTTATTCGACTTATATAGGGGACTCCACCGCACCTTATATAGGGGACTCCACCGCACGTCATCAATTTCCAAAGTGATTCTGTGCGTCAAAATTGTCGAAAGCCTGTTCACTGCTACAAAGCCAGTGTAAGATTGATGAACTCATAGATGTATCATGCTATGTCTTACTATTACGTGCTATGTGGGTATTAGATCTGTACATGATCTGTTGTGTCTAAAACCTGCATCTTTCAATCTCTCAAGGAAGATCTTGTTTAATATTTTACCTAGCTCTGATAGTAACATTCCATTCAATACCCTTCAGCTCTATTAGAAGCATAGACCTTCAACAAACATATGTCAAGTCTTCCTGTCACGTGCCATAAGCTCAAAGTTTGTTTTTTATATCTACCTCGTCATTTTCAAGTCTGGATTTTTTGCTAGAAGTAAAAATGTGAGTCAGCAACCTTGATGCCATTTGGCTTTCTCGGGGTTATATCATATACCTTCCTAGCAGAGGACCTTCGTCTGTAATGGATGGCCAAGTTTTGTTTACCGTAGCTGACTTATCCTTACTGTTTGTCCAAGTTCTTGTGGCGTAAATTTTGTTTACAGGATGATGTTAGTAACATTATTCCTGCAACCCCCCCCCCCCCCCCCCGGGGGGGGGGGGGGGGTGGGAGGATGCCGATAAATGCTGGTACTTCCATATATTATTCACAAAATGTATTGTTTTTTGAAGTTTTTGTGGTTAAAATGTTTACATGATGGAAAACTCCCTTGGATCGTGGGGAAAGAACAGTATGCCACACGCTTTTTACTACTATCTTGAGACCAGATGTGACAATCCTTTAAATGCAAGTCAAGCTGGATAAACTAGAGCTCGTGACTTCAACTCAACACGTTTCGGAATGGCAGAAAAGCCACAGGAAAAATCTAGATCTACAGTGCAGATAATACCAATGACTTTTAGACTTGGTATTGGCGGCAAAAGAGCGAAAAGCTCAGCAGCCCTAGTTAAACAACAATTCCCATGTAATTTGTGCACTCTTGTGAATCCCATTTTTTCGAGGGTTAATACCATCCCGATGCCAGTGTGACGTATAATGGAAATATAGCCTACAGTGTCTGGCAGTTTTTCGTGATCTCGCAGCGTCTATGATTCGCTAGCAAAGCCATGCAACTTACAGCCTGCGTTTACTTATTTTAAACCACGCCTCTTTTCCTTGAGACGTAAACAAATGGAAAGTTTACCAACTTCCGCGAACTGCCAGTCATAACAGGGAGCTAACCTGGTTTGTTTACCTGAGTTTCTCACGTGAGCTGATCTGTCAATCATCAAGAAATCAGACAGACGCACGTAGAAACACCGGACCTTTTTGAAGTAGCCGCACGGGCAGAAATATTTTCCCGAGGGACCCTGTGATGTTCCGTACATACATGGGGAGACAAGGCTTTGATCTCCAGAAGCGGGCAAATCTACTAGAACCCGTTACGCGGTTTCAGTCTCTGTTGTCGATTGGCAAGCGCCGACAGGGCCACCGTGAAAATATTTTATCGGGGAAAACGTAGTTTCCTATTTTCTGCTATGCGCTATAGTGTGAAAAGTAACGTCATCTATAGATCAGAGAGACAATAATGTATATAAACTGTGGCTCCCCAAACCAGTTATCAGTTGCTGCTCAGAATTTTGGATAGTCTAAACACGTAGTCTAGAACCATTGTGGAAGATGTGTTAATAGTTTCGTGGAGATTGTTATTCTGATTTGTGGTAATAGAAATTAGCATTTACGTGATTTAATGTGTTAAGTTTCACCATTATAATTCACTGTGATTTCCTAGCATTAGAACTAGTGAAATAAATAACGCGTAGATATTTCTTGCCAGTTGTTCAGTTAATGTAATTTCCATCACCCGCTTCTCCCACAAGAAGATACGGTTTAGCTGACTGAATTAATATGATAGGCGCGACTGAAAGTGGACCATAGAATTCACGTTATATTTTATTTTGTGTAATTATATAAATGACTAGTGTTTAATATCATACGACTAAACAAACCGACGCCGACAATCTAATAGCTATTAATGACAGGTGATATTTGTTAAGTGCGCGTAAGGATAATTAAATAATAATTGACACTGTGCGCTGATCGTTGACCGGGCCAGGAGGGGAAAGGCTGCATGCCTCAACCAAACCTGCACTCGCTAAGCGATGCGCGATAGAATAGGCTAGAGACACTGTGTGCCTTTTAAATTTAATCAGGACTGATGGAGAGGATAAGAGACCGTCTTGTCCCCTTCTGTGTGCATCCATGTATATATATGTAGAGATATAATAGTAGCATTTTTTCATAATGTTTCTCTATTCTCGCAGACCTGATCAAACGGCGACCAGCGGTCTATTGTGGTCTATTTTGGTCCTTTTCTTCATTTACTGATTGGATTAATGTGGTCTTCATCTTGGCTTACACGTCCCCAAGTTCATTTGCGAACAGGATTTGCCTAAGAGACACATAAACATTTAAATACTAAATTTAACTGGACTTACAAATACCCAGATATTCATTCAATTTTATCAGCCCACTGTGGCGTAATACAAATATCCTTACTATCTGACTTTTGACAGTCGTATCAACGGATTTATCCAGCAAGTTACGCTGTTTCAAAATCAGCAATCACCACAGATCCAGCCGATAGGATTTACCACCACCATCAATTAACAATCGTAACAGTTTTTTTTAGCAACTAGAGTTTTTTTTCAAATACTGGAAGAATTCTTTCACTGTTTGCAGTGAACACCAGATCTCGGTTCTACATTAACTATTCGAGATGACATTTGTTGATCCAGGAATACACCACCAAATGTGGCGTCCCCCTTCTAAAAATCTTATTTGTTATAGAGGGTGGACTGGGGCCGACTTGGATAATACCCCTGACACTTTATGTATTCAGGAACCATTGTAATTCCAACGGGATATCACCAGAATAGGGTAAACGTGATTGATGTGGCCACGTATGACAGAGAGAGTGAATATTTTCTTAGTTACAGAAACTGTACCATCATTTATTTTCTTTGCTTAAATATTGTTTACTTTACGGGATAGCATTTACGAGTAGGAACTTTGTTCTTTTCTTTACTGTCTATTCTGTAACATAGTGCTAACCTTTGACCTTTGAGGTTATTAACTTGTTGGGTTCTTTTTCTCAATAAGGGGGAGGGCACATATATTCTGATATTTTTCTATGTATGGCATTCTGATTTTATTTGATATTTCTTTAGATATTCGATGTTGTAAAGTTTAATGATAATAAACAACAAAAGAACTTACCTTTGTGTGTTGGTCAGACCCATACTCAATTTACCATAGTTTTCACGTCTGTGTCACATAGTTGTGTGTGTGTGTTGTTAAACTTATATTTACATATATAGGGAGGTATAAGATTGTCTTGTACTAAAAGATAGTCGTATAGATAGGCTGGACTAGAGAAACTTCTCATTCCAGAAACAGATCTTCTCCTTAAACTATTCACTCGTGAAATCTATTCTCACACCTTTATTTCTCACTTACTTATCACCATCTACTCTGCTCAGGCAGGAACAACTTTCAAACCTATCTAAATTTATGACAGCCAGTCTGATGAGATCAAAGACTGAGAAGTTTAGTAATCCGATGGACGTAAAAAGGTAAAGGTAAAGGAACCCGTTACACGCCCATTGAGGCATATTGGGAATATGGTGTTAGGCTCATATTATCTTGACCGTCGGCACACGAGGGGTGATGTGGTCGGCATCACGCCGGCCGCCTTAACCTTCCCAGAGTAGCTATGGTACCCATTTGGGGGCTGGGTCGACCCAGGAGCCGTTTGTGGCCTAAAAATTTTCCGCCTCATCTGGGGATCGAACCAGACCACTGCGCTAGGAAGCCAGTGCACTAACCACTATGCTACCGCGGCTCCACCCGATGGACGTTAATATTTGTATTTATTCATTCATTTATTTCTTTTTTTTTTTTTTTTGTGGAGCAAAATGCGAAGGAATTTAGCTGGGTAGTGCAAGGGTTAGGCCCTGTCTCATGTTGGGAGGGTGGCACATGAAAGTAAAGATATCTGTAAAAGCTGGATTACTTAAACACTATTTCTTTTAAACGAGCATGGGGTAAGAGATTTGCGATGGGACACGAAAGAGTGTCTAGGTGTTTGTGATGAAGTGTAACAAGGTGGTGGGGGAGTGGGGTGTTAACAATGGCAAAAATTATGTGACGTCAGATGTGGAGGACGCCTGTAGAGGGATACCAAGGACAGAAAGGCACTAATTTTGGTTGCATAGCAGGGAGATAACAGGGGAACAAGTAATGGAAAACACAAGTTTTATGGATGGGTAATTTTCTATTACTGTTACCAAATCCACACACACAAAATATTTAATTGGATTGGTGCTCCCGACACAAGAAAGCTTTAACATTGGTCACAATTACTGTGTACAATAACACTAAGTTCTGTGATCCTGTTCACAGTTTTCTGTTCAAAGTCACCAAGTTCTGTGATACTTTTACAGTTTTCTGTACGAAGTCACCAAGTTCTGTGATACTTTCACAGTTTTCTGTACAAAGTCACCAAGTTCTCTGATACTTTCACAGTTTTCTGTACAAAGTCACCAAGTTCTGTGATACTTTCACAGTTTTCTGTACAAAGTCACCAAGTTCTGTGATACTTTCACAGCTGCATTATTGTCAAGATTCTATGAATTTTTTTTCGGCTTTAATTTTGTTAATTCTGAACCAAAATGAGTCTCCCCAATCATGGCTGACATTTATTAATCACTATATTTGTGTAAATGTCTATGCAGCCTATTTTGTGTACTTCCCTCGACCTAGAATATCTTGAAAATGTGGGGATGTGGGAATGGTATATGACCCAATACAGGTGGCTGATAATGAGGGCGAGATGGGATAGTTGTAAGGGACAGCTGTCTATTTAAAATCACCTCTGATACTTTATGATGTGACTACTAGTGAGATGGAGGCAGCTTTAACTTCTCCCCTCCCCGCTGCCTTAACTCTTTCCGTCCACAGTGGCGCACCACGCGCCAGATAGGACTTCCGTTTGGACCAATGACGCGTGGCGCGCCAGTGTGATATATGTCGAGTTTGAACGAAAAGTTATAAATACCTAGCAACTAGCTGGTTTTTAAAGCATTTCATTACATCTAGGACATGTTTATGGACGTTTGTGAGCGAAAAACAAATTTGTGAAGCTAAAATTGTGTGTTTTATATCCATTTCTATTCCTTTGTTTACATACAAAATGGATCGAGAATCTTCAGACCAATGACGCGTGGCGCGCCAGTGTGATATATGTCGAGTTTGAACGAAAAGTTATAAATACCTAGCAACTAGCTGGTTTTTAAATCATTTCATTACATCCAGGAAATGTTTATGGACGTTTGTGAGCGAAAAACAAATTTGTGAAGCTAAAATTGTGTGTTTTATATCCATTTCTATTTCTTTGTTTACATACAAAATGGATCGAGAATCTTCTTCTAAACACCTGCTTTCGGCTGAGCAAGCACGACGCTAATTTCTCAGGGGACAGAAGATAACTCGAGCGACACGGATTTTAGAAGTTAGATTTAGTAATTCCAATGAAGACATTGTAAAGACTTTGTGTCAGAATATTCATGAAAGTGATCATTCTGAGGGCGATGTCGATCAGCTGATTGAACATGCATCAGGTAGGGCTGGTATAAAAAAGAGCAAAACTTTCAGTCACTAAAGGAGAAGGATAAAGAGGCAAAAACACCATTGTGACCAAAAGTAAAGCTATGAGAACTGCCACAAGTCTAGAGGCAGGTGCATCCTCACAAGATGTCCCAGAGTGGTTAGAAATTGCTGAGGGGGATGACACAAAATGCATTTCGATTTTGTCCAAAGAGAACACCAGGTGTGACTGAAGGGTTTGACCTGTCAACCCCATTGAAATGTTTCAGTGTTTTGTTTACAGATGAGGTTCAAGATTTCATGTTCCAGTGCATCAATGATTATACCAGACTCAAATCTATTCAAAATAACCCTGCGAAACAATATTCATTGTATTCTCGGTGGACCAAAGTCACACGCCATGAACTTGATAAGTTTATTGCTGTCCTAATAAATATTGGGATTCAGAAAAGACCATGCATTCGCAACTACTGGTCTACATCTGCAGAATTTTATACTCCTTGGTTTCTTCAAATGTTTTCAAGAAGTAGATTTGAAGCATTATATCATACAATGCTTCATGCCTCTGATGAAAATTCACAAGGAAAAGAAAAGATTGAACCTTTTATGAACATGTTGTTGCAAAAATTTCAGAGTGCCTTTTACCCATTCCAAAATCTCAGTTTGAATGAAGTGGTAATAGGGTATAAAGGCAGATGGCAATATAAGCAGTATAATCCAAGGTTTTCCTTGTATCTTCTCAGGCCAAAGTGGAAGCACATTGTCAAACCAAAAATGATAGAATATAGTTGGTGTAAATAATATTAGTCATAGTTGTTTGGTATTTACAGAAATTTGTGGTGTAGGAAAAAAATCATATAAATTATATATTTGAAGTGATTGTGGTAAAATGTGTTGTGTTTCAAAATGGATGTGCACTGATATTCTGAGATTTTTCTGCTATGGATTAAACTGGAGCTGACATATGTGAGTACAGTTTATTTATCTTTTTTCCAGTTATTTTTGATTAGGTCTACACTTCACATAACATGACAGACTCTTTTCCTACATCAAATAATTATCTACAGCATTTCACAAGATTCTTCAGTCAATTTCCCACATGTTAATGTATAACATCAACACCTAGTTAAATAAAATGTGTATCTACTGCCTGTTTTTAAAATATAACCTGAAGAGAAAAATTGCACATATTTTGAGCGGTTGTTTTTACAAACATATGTGGTTTTGAGAACAAAAATAAAAAAAAATTACATCTATGAAGTGATAGTGATAAAAGTTTCTAGATATGTTTCAAACTAAATGTGCACTGATATTCTTAATATTTTATTGCCATACATTAATTGGGAGCTGAAATATTTAAGTTTAAGTATGCAATTTTATTTTATTTTTTAAACATTTTTTAAATCAAGTCTACACTTCACAAGACATAACACACCTATTCATATCAATTAATTATATGAATCAATTCATAAGATTCTCCAGCCAATTTCACACATTTAAATGTATAACATAAACACCTAGTTAAATAATATGTGTATCTACTGCCTGTTTTTTTTATATAACCTGAAGAGAAAAATTGCACACATTTTGAGCGGTTGTTTTTACAAACATATGTGGTTTTGAGAAAAAAAATCATAAATTTATATCTATGAAGTGATAGTAATAAAAGTTTCTAGATATGTTTCAAACTAAATGTGCACTGATATTCTTAATATTTTATTGCCATATATTAATTGGGAGCTGAAATATTTAAGTTTAAGTATACAATTTTATTTTATTTTTTAAACATTTTTAAAATCAAGTCTTCACTTCACAAGACATAACACACACCTATTAATATCAATTAATTATATGAATCAATTCATAAGATTCTCCAGTCAATTTCACACATTTAAATGTATAACATAAACACCTAGTTAAATAATATGTGTATCTACTGCCTGTTTTTTTTTAATATAACCTGAAGAGAAAAATTGCACACATTTTGAGCGGTTGTTTTTACAAACATATGTGGTTCTGAGAAAAAAAAATCATAAAAATTACATCTATGAAGTGATAGTGATAAAAGTTTCTAGATATGTTTCAAACTAAATGTGCACTGATATTCTTAATATTTTATTGCCATACATTTATTGGGAGCTGAAATATTTAAATTTAAGTATACAATTTTATTTTATTTTTTAAACATTTTTAAAATCAAGTCTACACTTCACAAGACATAACACACATCTATTCATATCAATTAATTATATGAATCAATTCATAAGATTCTCCAGTCAATTTCACACATTTAAATGTATAACATTAACACCTAGTTAAATAAAATGTGTGTCTACTGCAGTTTTTTTTAAATATAACCTGAAGAGAAAAATTGCACACATTTTGAGCGGTTGTGTTTACAAACATATGTGGTTTTGAGAAAAAAAAATCATAAAAATTACATCTATGAAGTGATAGTGATAAAAGTTTCTAGATATGTTTCAAACTAAATGTGCACTGATATTCTTAATATTTTATTGCCATACATTAATTGGGAGCTGAAATATTTAAATTTAAGTATACAATTTTATTTTATTTTTTAAACATTTTTAAAATCAAGTCTACACTTCACAAGACATAACACACACCTATTCATATCAATTAATTATATGAATCAATTTATAAGATTCTCCAGTCAATTTCACACATTTAAATGTATAACATTAACACCTAGTTAAATAAAATGTGTATCTACTGCCTGTTTTTTAAATATAACCTGAAGAGAAAAATTGCACACATTTTGAGCGGTTGTTTTTACAAACATATGTGGCTTTGAGAAAAAAAATCATAAAAATTACATCTATGAAGTGATAGTGATAAAAGTTTCTAGATATGTTTCAAACTAAATGTGCACTGACATTCTGAACATTTTATTGCCATACATTAATTGGGAGCTGAAATATTTAAGTTTAAGTATACAATTAAAAAAAAAATTTTTAACACTTTTTTAATCAAGTCTACACTTCACAAGATATAACACACACCTATTCATATTAATTAATTATATGAAGCAATTCATAAGATTCTCCAGTCAATTTCACACATTTAAATGTATAACACAACTACCTACTGAACTTATGTATTTGTCCACTGTCTGTTTTTAAAACCTCACCTGTCTGAAAAAATTGCATCCATTTTCGGGCCTGGGTAAAACCCAAAAACAGCCTGGGGGGGAATGAGTTAAAGTAAAAAAACTATCGGAGAAAACGTTCACTTGTCCCTTGTACAATCATGAATCAAAACAAACTAGACAGTTTTTGACAACATGGCATGGAAAGAACTCAACAACAGAATTGATAAATAGTACTGTAGACAGGAAGTTGTGTAGAGGCATGATCGGCTATGCCATCAGGCATGGTATGTGAAGAAAACGATATAATAAGACTGTGTGGTATGTGTTCCCTTATGCAAAAACATATTTCGCAGTAACTAATCTTCGCAGGTGATAAACATTAGGAATATAAATTTTTCCACAGTAATTAAGCATACATGGCAACACACAAGGATGAGCAATAAGAAAATATGACCCACTCACTTTCTATCGTTGCCAACAACGTCTAGGAATCCAACATCAGGTGACACGTCTGGCCTAAATTTCCCAAAGGCAGTTTGTTTTGTATAGGCCACTAATTTTAGTTTGGTCTGGTATGTAAGTTGAAGAGCTTTGCCTTCCTTCTCTGTGGAATATTTGAAATATTACTATTACAATAAAAATTAAAAAAAAAAAACAACAACAAAACGATGGGGGAAATAGACATGGCACAGACACAAACAACAAGCTCTAAAAACTTAAACAAGAAAAATAATTTAAACAAAATTCTTTACTGAGAGTATCACATTTATCAAAGTTTAATCAACCATAGACTATGGTTCTCTTCAATGTGAAGGTAAAGGCAGTCCCTTAGCAGAAACGGCTGTAGATGAGTGAAATGATAGAGACTTCACTATGCTAGGTCCAGCTTTATGAGGTGAGGTTCCAGCTCCCTTCCTCAATGCTTTTGCCATTACTAACTCAAGAGTAAGTTCAAGTACCCATTTAAAGCTGGGTAGACTGAAGCATGACTACCAGGTTTTGGACCTGGTATCTCCAGCGTGAGACACATGTTCTCTTACCACTCTGCCAAAAGGACACTCTCTTCAGTGTACACACTAGTGATCTCACACTTCCATTTAACTTGTCTGTCACTCTCTCCTTTGGGCAAGAAAGACAGGTGAGCCGAATATATGCATATATCACTCACAGAGAAGAGGAAAGACGTAGCTGGCAGACAGGGAGATTATCAGCCAAGCACTTGCCTGTGACACTTTAGTAGCATGGATGAACTATATTAACTAGTATTCAGTATCAGGAAATAGTAACTATATAAGAACTTCACCAGCAAGGTGTGTCACCAAGGCTCTTTGACACAGTCTTTCTCCATTACTCTATGGTACTGGCTTCTCCTAATTCCCTCTTACAAAATTGTACAGTTCCTTAAATGTACAATTCTTTATTTGTTCTTTGCTTTTTATTCTTTCTCCAGCAATAAAATTAATAATTCTGTGGAAAGATCTTGAACTGATGGCATAGGACAGGAAGATTTAGCATAAGTTTGGTGAAGGACTATACTTCCTGGTGAGCAGAAGAGTGATAATAAAAATGTATAACTCTTTACTTGTGGTTTTTATCAACTCTCCCTTCTCTCTTAGTTCTTATCCTTAATTTTCTCAACTTTCCTTTATCTACTTATTTCTTACACATTATCTTTAACAGCTCAGTCCTTTATTTGTTTATTTCCTCTATTTTTGACTCCATATCTGTAAGATGGCTAAATGAGGTGAAGAGGTTCAGACAACCTGCCACCAGTATAACTGAGAACAAGTACAGCAAATATTAAAAGCAAAACTACACTCAGTAAAGCAGGCCTCCAGAAAATTCCGACCATAATAACTAATATGTCACTAGCGATTCATTCATTATTCTTTAACTCCTTAAGGAGCATAGGCCTTCAACAAACATATGCCAAGTCCTCCACCAGCACTCAAGGTATTTTTATGTCTCCCTCATCATTTTCGCTTCTGTCTCCAGTTCTCTTCTCCACATGTTTTTCAGTGTCCTTGTACTTCTGTTACCCTGGAGTTTCTGGAACAAGGACTACCTAGTCTCTAGCGATGGAAGTCATAAAAAGGTTCCTGGAGTGTAATGTAGAACCTGTATTGTTGAAAGGAAGCTTGGACAATGAATACACAATCAGAAAAAAAATCACCTGCAGTGACAGAAATGTGGTTTGTGAGGAGAACACTTTGCATACCATGGACAGTGGAGAAATCAAATAAGAAAATATGAGGACAGTTATTTTCTCTGTCCTCTTTTCCCTTTTCACTCCACATGGAGAATGAAGACACCAGTGCAAGTGGTCCCCCTGCAAGAAGTTGGCATCAAAGCATTCATGTACTCTTGTAGCAGTAGTCTCAGCAGCAGTGTGTTCTACATAATTAGATTGCCGATCCCATGCACAACCTTACATTATTTGCCTCTTACAGCATGCCTGGGGTAAGGTCATCCTAGGTCGCTAATAATGAAAGGAAAATGAACACAGATAAAGTAGTTCCATAACCAATTACTTATAAGGATGGTCTACAAAAACTGGTGACAATGGAAAAGACAGAGGGCAAAGACAGACAGAGACACATAGGGAACATGTGGGGTGGCATTTGAAGTAATGGAATACTGAAGAAAATAAAAGTTGTACAGAGAACTAATTGTCACTGCCACTTGACACGACACATGATGATCATTCTCAACAAGTCTGAATTCACTAATGATTCCTGTTCTAAAATTACTGTACCGAACTTGCCTCTGCTGTACAAGGTGACTAATATGAGGTTGTGCACAGGACTGGCAACCTCATCATGTAAAACAAACTGCCACAGAAACTATCACTGCATCATAATGTGAATGGTTAGTGATGCTTCATGCAAAGGGACCACCCGCAGTGGTGACTCCATGCTCCGTAAGGATGCAAAGTAAAAAGAAGATGGCGAAAATAACCTTGCTTTGTTATCAGAGTAGTAATCTGATGTCTTACAGTCACATTTTGTACTATGAATGAAATATGATCTTTGACGTACAAGGATATTCTAGAGCTAAGATGAGCTTATCTTCTTCTTCTTCCTCGTTCGCCCTGAAAAGGACGTTGGTTGCGTTGTGTCTGTTTACGCCGGAGTTGTGATATCTGCACCTTTCGGCTGACACATCCGACTTCAGCACGGCAGTTTTTGGGACCGGGTTTGCCTTCCCTCTGCGATCCCTACTCTCTCAGCCAGACTGCAGTGATGCAGACTGTTTCCAGGACCACCACGTGGAGGTGGAGTAGGGTCTTAGTCAGCTCTGGTTCGCTGACTCTGATGCAAGCAGTCAAGCTATGGGTCGCTGACTGCATTCTCTATTGCTGCATCTTTGGGTCCCAGATGAGCTTATTACTTGTCTGTATTCTGCCATGCATTTCTTGTGTTTAATTTTTGTTTTCTGAAGTGTCATTTATTTAAGAACATTTAACTGTATAAGTCCCCCTTTACAAGGTGTCAGAAAAACGACTGACATAATAATTCATCAGAGGGAGAGGCTATGTATCCTCAGGGTTGTGGTGTCGGCCAAAAAAGTTTACGACTCCTACTCCTGAAATTTTGGAAGTATGACTCCGACTACAGTTTCTTAATAGTCATATATAATAAAATTTGGAGTCGGAGACAGGATATTATTTACAGAATCTGACTCCTCTAAAAAATGACCAATTCCACATCCCTGTGTATTTTTAAAAGATTATTATTATTTTAAAAGGAGTTTTGTCTCATTTTCAAGTTGGTGTCCCTTGTTCAACATAGACACAAGGTACGCTGGTTATCTTAGCAAGTTTAAAAAATCTTGTGGTCTGAAATCTTAAAGTGTATCCTTTTGTTATCTGGTGGTACTTTTAAAGACGACAAATACGTTTAACTTAAGTAAGGTTTGACAGCGCCTGCTTAGAAAACACATGTCTATAGGTTATTGGTGCATAATTGGTTCAAAACTAATTTGCTAAAGTTAACTACAATCAATGAAACAGATGAATAATGATAATACTAGCAAAAATTAATCTTAACCCTTTTCCGGCTGTTGTGCCAAATAATCTGGCCAAGCTGCTGCATCGCTACAAGCCTTTAACTTGACTTTTCCTGCACTGCTCTCACAAGCACCACGCCACACACTTATTATGGGAGGGAGTGAGACAGAATTAAGATGCGTATCAGAGTAAAAAACCAAACTATTGCTTCAAAATAAAATTTAAAAAAAATAAGATGGAAAAATAAAATAAAATTGATATTGCCTCAACAGGCTATCTTAAAAAAAAAATGTTTTCAGTACTCGAAGTAATTTACTTAAAATAATGAAAAATAAGAAAACCCTTTGACAGTGCATTGGCAGATTTTTTTTCATGTACCCCCTTAGATGTCTTCTCGTACCCCAGGGTTGAATACCACTGTTAGAGAGGACATACAAATTTACTATGGATATATATGGCATCAAATTATCTTGTAACCATCATCCAGAACAATATGAAACATCTTTTGTTCACTGAGTATGTCGTTGATTAAACATTTGAAATTTACACTGAAGATTACATTAGAACAGACAGACACATTCACATACCTAGGATGCATAGTAACACCAGACATCAACAATAGAATGAAAAAGCAAGAACAGCCTTTGCTAGTCTAAACAACATCTGGAAGTCTTCACAGTACAGCACACATACAAAATTAAGATTATATGACAGCTGTGTACTTTCTGTGCTTCCCTATGGTGCAGAATGCTGGAGAGTAACAGAGAAGGTGTCGTGGAATATTCTAATCCACATATATAAATTAAAAGGTAAATGTAAAGCCTAACAAATAAATTTAATAAAAGAAAAGAGAAATGGTAAAAGAACAGTGCTGTCACAATGACTGTACTCGAAATCCCCTTGTTTTCTACTTCGTCGGCAAATTGTAACGCTTTCACGTTGATAGTAAAAGCCTACTGTGTCGCTGCACGCTTTCTTCAATGAAACGTGTACTGTATTTCTTGGAAAAAACCTTGAGATACGCAAGCTGATCAATGACCTAGATTTAATATTTCATTCATTCCATACACGGCGTAACTAAAAGACAGATAAAGCAGGAGAGAGAGAGGGGCGAATGAAGGCAGGAAGCATGCAATACTAAACACGCGTCGCGCGATACACAATTGCTGCCATCACGCGTGTAAGGCTACTAGCACTAACTTTTTCAAATCGACAGTGATAAAATTCACTACCCATACCAGAGTTAGGTTTTAAAATCCTGAAAAACGCTTATTGGGAATTATGACATTATACCGGTTTACGTTTGAAAACATGACAGTACCCAGACACCCTCAAGTTTGGAAGTGAGAAGGTAGTAACAGCACGACTATCCTAGAAGAAAATGCATATTGGCTCCATTAAATTCGTATATTTGGGTTCCTTAGGGTTTGCTGACAAAGAATATGTAAAACGTTACGCAAATAGTCTAGGAATTACCAAGTTATGGCCAAAATAAAATAGTGGGGGTGCCTGACAGCATGAAATCATTTCTGCTCATAAAATTTTTTTTATAACGTGTTTGAAAAAACATTACGTTACGGAAATAGCCTACCATGTTAACTCCTATTTGATTGGAGCGCAACAAATGTAAGACTAAACACGATTGGTCGGGCTATAAATACTATCTTGTGTTGTCAGGGGAAACGTGAAAAGGGGTACTTTTTTTGAAAAGATGTGTAGACATGGTTTGATTGGGTAGAGCTGCGAATATACTCAATTCAGAGCGTCTGTTCCTTGCCACATCTTGTAATAAACCTACTAAGAAGCAGTGCGTTGAGCACCAGTGTATATTTTTTATAAAATAAAGCCTGGGACATCGGCAGATCGGATTTGTGCTATATTCATTGCCAGTCAACGAAACTGTTTATTATTTCCATGAATTGTGGTAAGCTTGAAATATTCAATATCTTTTAATGAAAATTGAATGTAAATTGATAATTTATGTCTGTATATATGTGTAGTTCAGTAGCGAACATGAGGTAAAGCCTATAGTGCTCCAGCCTGAACAGAAGGTGTCGGAGGAAAGTAAAACTGCATGGAATGGCCAAACAGTACACTGACACCTAGATTATTGACTAGAAAGAAATAATGCTGGAATTGCAGAGGCGTAGTAACCATTAGGGAGGAAATACTGGTATAAAGTATTTCAGATGAAGCTGACAGTTGGCCTAACGCTCTGAACTCAATGTTTGTGATGTATTGTGCTCAGTGTAGAAATAGAGTATAAATTAGTTTTGAAGTAGGAGGTACAACCTTCTTGTTTCAGGGACCGTGGTCTTAAAGTTATTGAGCAGCACCTGGTCAGAGCTTTGCTGAAGCCAGAGGCGGACAGCATACTCCTTGGTCCATATAGCAACCAGTGGGGTGGCTCCAGAACTCATTAAAGTAATCGAGCAGAGGAGTCTTTTACTGCAGTCATCACGAAAGATAAGAGAGTGTGGCCATGGAGCTCAACATTATGTACCCCCATCTTAAAATGACATTGTAAAATAAAATTAAGAGGGGAATTTAATTGTTTTAATGCCAGGAACTGAGAACATCTCCAATACTAGTTCCAACAAAGACAAACTATTGAAGTCATGATGACAAATACCAACAGAGCTTGAACAAAACAAAACCAGTATTACCTCATATTACTACTACACAACTGACACACATAGGATACTATTAATAATATATGTCACTACAAGATTCATATTGATAAATTCTGTACATATAACTTGTAATTAAAATTGATTGTGATTCCTGGTTCCCTTTGTATTTGAATCAGGACACATATACATTCATGACAGCACTGAATACATATTGTTATTTGAAAAGTTATCAGTGACTCCTTTAAGATATCCTCGTAGAGTGTTTTTATGTATGTGAGTGTCACAGTGTTGTCAAGTGTGGTGGAATAAATTAAATTGTTTATCTGTCTGTTGTTGTTATGACTTACACTTCATCATACACATACCCTAGACATATAACGTAGTCATCACACTATTCCAGAATAATTCTGACTGAGGTATACATATGTGGCAGCAAGTAAGGTTATCTATAATACACTACTCTTATTAGATATAGATACCTTCACAGCTGATCTCAGTCAGTACACTAAGTCCCCTATAAATATTTATAACATCCCACTTCACCACATATATTGGGGTCTCGCTCTCGGGATTTTGAATCTTTCCCTATTAAAAATATTGGGGGTAATTCACTTCAGGGAATAATAAGAATTAAAAGGTATCCTTGGGTGAAAATAAATAAGGTTGAGCTCACAGTGCCTGTGTTGTCCTGAGTTAATTAGTCATAAAATTGTTTAGTTAAATATTTTAGACATTTATCTGTTAGACAATGGCCGACCTGGCAAAATTTCGATCTGCTGCTGTACAGACTGCGAAAGAGTTAGGAATGGACGGGCAAATTATGATTTCTTATGTCACTGCTGAATGTGACAAATATATTGAACGGGAAGAAAGAAGATTAGAAAAAGAGGCCGAAAGAAAGTTAGAGGCTGAAAAAAGATTAAGAGAGTTGCAGATTGAGGCTGAGCAAAGAGGCTAAAGATTGAGGCTGAGGCTAAGAGGTTGCAGATTGAGGCTGACAAAGAGGCTAAGAAATTGGAAGCAGAAGAAAGAAGATTGACTGCAGAAAGGGAAGCAGAAAAGGAGGAGAAGAGATTACAAAGGGAACATGAGTTACGACTAAGGGAGTTTGAGTTTCAAGGCCATGCTCCTGAAAATGGTGCCAGTCCCTTTGCCTCTGATGCCACTGCTAGCCAAGGAGCCTCAACCTCAGCTATGAATTTTCATTTAGATCATTTTGTTGAGAAAGACGATGATATAGAGAGCTATCTAAATAGATATGAACTATTGGCTACCACATATGGGTTAGAGAGAGAAAGGTGGAGCTTAAAGTTATCTCAAGGTCTTCGTGGGGCAGCTTATGAAGTTTTTGCAAAAATGAGCAGAGGTGATCAGGAAAATTATGACATGCTAAAGCAGGCTCTTTTGTTAAGATATGAAAAGAATGCAGAATTTTATAGGAAAAAATTTAGGAATGCTAAACTACTGTCAGGTGAAACCTATCACCAGTTCTCTGCACGAATAGAGACATACTTGGAGAAATGGACTTCTCTGGGGAAAACCCAAGATCTTAAGGAAATGGTCCTTATAGAGCAATTAAGAGAGTCCATGGCTCCAGACCTGAGAAAGTTTCTCATGGAACAAGGTGCAGAGAGGCTGGGTGAGTTGCTAAATGTTGCTGAAAGGTATCAAGCAGCTCAAGCAGAGGTAACAGGTAATAAAAAGAAACAAGTGGATAACTTTAGGGCACCACAGAACTTTAATAAATTTGATCCTAGGGATCAAAACAAAGGTAAGCACCAGTTTGATAGGCCACGGTATGAAAATAAAAAAAAAACCCCACAATTCGATGAAAGGAAATATGATGAAAGAAAATCTTTCAACCAAGGAAAAAGGTGGTGTAAAAATTGTAGGATGAACAATCATGACACTGACCATTGTAGAAGGAAACCTCCTCATTGTGCTGCTATGACATCGGGGAAAAAGGAAAAGAAGGTCAAACCTGAAGAACTACAGGAACCATACCACCCCCCAGTGTGTGAAGATGTCATCTGTAATGGTGTCACTATAAGGTGTTTATATGATACCGGTTTAGATTACGATTCCGTTGTGAGTTCTCACCTGGTGCAGGCCGATCAATACACCACAGAAACAGTGGAGATTCAAACTGCAACCAAGGATGTAGCTACCATGACACTTCCCGTCGCCTGAATAAAAGTGAAAACGCGATATGTGGAAGGAATCATAAAAGCAGCAGTGATAAATGAGCCAATCTACCCTCTGATATTGGGGTGTAGATATGTCTTCTTGGGGAATCCCAAGAGACCTGTGATATTGGCAACAGTGCAGACCAGATCACAGTCTAAAAAGGAGGAGGATAATCCAATAAATACTCACCCAGATGAGATGAGGAAGGCACAGGCTGAGGACAAAACACTCAAGCCATGTTTCAAGAAGTTGCCCAAATCTCATACATCTCCAGGCAAGGGAGAGTTTTATATGAAGAACAAACTGATATATAGGAAGGCTGGATCTGAATCCAATGGTCACGGACAGCTGGTCCTTCCCACTTCATATAGGACTAAAGTGTTGGAACTAGGGCATGCGATTCCCTTCAGTGGTCATATGGGAATCAGCGCAACAGGACAGCGAATAGCTTGTCACTATTTCTGGCCAGGAATAACTGAAGATATCAAACGATATGTAAAATCCTGTCCAGAGTGCCAACGAGTAGCACCTAAACATTGGACTGCACCAGCAACTCTGGGGGAAATGCCCATAGTGGGAACACCCTTTGAGAGAGTTGCCGTGGATCTTGTGGACCTCTCACCCGAACCAAGAGAAGGAACAGCTACATTCTGACTCTGGTGGACACTTGTTCTATGTGGGGAGAGGCAGTAGCCCTGTCATCGATTGATTCTAAACATGTGGCAGAGGCATTGCTCACAATTTTCACAAGGTTAGGCTTTCCCAATCAAATCTTGACTGATAATGGCTCTCAGTTCAAGGGGAAACTAACTGAAGAAGTTTTCAGAATCTTCCAGGCCAAACACTTCCATTGTAGTGTGTACCATCCCCAAGGGAACGGCCAAGTGGAAAGATTTAACGGCACGTTGATGTCGATCCTGAGAAAGTTGGCACACGAAAAACCAGATACATGGGACCAGTACCTGCACGCCGCCCTCTTTGCTTATCGGGAGGTACCCCATAGTTCAACCGGTATGGCCCCGGCAACATTATTGTTTGGAAGGCCAATAAAAGGTCCACTCGAAGCTTTGTTAAGAACGTGGACTGATGAAAAGGCAGAGGAAAACATTACATCTTCATACCAATATGTGAATGAGCTGACCACTCGTTTAAAAACTGGCTGGAAACTTGCCAATGAAAATTTGAAACAAGCCAGGAAGAAACATGCTGCCTATTATAACAGGAAGGCGAAAGACAGAGATTTGGCTGTGGGAGAGAAGGTACTGCTTCTCTCCCCGGGAGTCAGAATAAGTTACAGATTGGATGGCAAGGTCCATATACAGTTTTAGAGAAGGTGTCTAGAACAAATTATAAGATAGATAAGAAGGGGAAAGAAAAAATCTATCATGTGAATCTCCTGAAGAAATATTTGGAAAGAGAACATCAGGAAGAGACACACTTGTTGACCTTGTCCATCGCCATGGAGATGAAAAAGGAACCACTTTCATCATTTGAATATCCATTACACCCCTGTGAGACAGCAGCACAGGTGAAAATCAGTACACATTTAACGAAAACTCAGAAAGAGAGAGTGCAACAGGTTCTAAATAATCATGCAGAGGTGTTAACAGACCGACCAGGGCATACAAACCTATTGGAATATGATATGAAACTGATAGACCCCACACCTGTCTGTATGAAACCATATTCGATTCCGTTTGCTAAGGAGAAAGCTTTGAAGGAAGAGATAGTCTATCTCTTGAAGGAAGGAATTATTTCACACAGTGAATCTTCGTATAGTTCCGGTGTTGTACTCTTAAGGAAGCCCTCTGGAGAACATAGACTCTGTATAGATTACAGGAGACTGAATGCTATTACAGAAGGACAGGTGGATCCATTGCCGGATACAAATCAGCTGTTTGCCAGACTAAATAAAGCTAAATATTTCTCAAAAGTGGATCTGAGTAAAGGATACTATCAGATTCCAGTAAAGCCTGAGGTTAGACCATACCTAGCTTTTAGTACCTCAGAAGGACACTATGAGTTTAATAGATTGCCATTTGGATTGAAGAATGCGCCTAGTGTCTTCTCTAGAATGATGAGAAAATTATTGGACCCTCTGAATAATCCATGTATAACAAATTTCATGGATGATATCCTTATAGCAACAGAAACATTTGAGGAACACATTGACTCTCTGAATATGCTGTTTAATCGACTTAGGGAAGCAAATTTAACAGCCCGACCAACCAAATGTTGCGTTGGATGTAAAGAATTGGAATTTTTGGGACACACAGTTTATCAGGGAAACATGACCCCTGACCCAAAGAATTTAGAGAAACTAAAGAAAGCCCCGAGACCACAAACCAAGAAGGACGTGAGATCCTTTGTCTCATTATGTGGTTTCTACCAGAAGTATATCAAAAACTTTAATTCCATATGTGCACCGTTAACTGATTTGACACGTAAAGGACATCCAGATCGCATTACATGGACACCACAATGTGAAATGGCTTACCAAGAATTGAAGGAAAAGCTCACAAGTAAACCTATTTTGAAATTACCTGACTTAAGTCAAGAATTCATAGTAAGACGGATGCAAGTAATATTGGGTTAGGTGCAACTCTACTACAGAAATCAGATGCATTGGATGGGGAATTAAGCCCAGTGGCATATGCTAGCAGAAAGTTGAATAAAGCTGAAATCAACTACTCAACTAGCGAAAAAGAATGTCTTGCAGTAATATGGGCAATAAAGAAATTCAATATTTATCTGTATGGGAAGGCATTTAAGTTGCAAACGGATCACAAACCTTTATCGTTTCTAGCACAGGCTAGGCATGAGAACTCTAGGTTACTCCGATGGTCCTTACTTTTGGCTCCATATAATTTTAGCATTGAGTATATATCTGGAAAAAACAAATTTGGGAGCGGATTTTTTAAGCCGCCATCCGTGTGATGAGAATCACCGTAAACCCCAGAAATAATAATAAATTTCTCTATGTGTATATAGAATAAAGGACTGACATATAATGTCTGTTTTAAGAGGGGAGATGTCGTGAATTATTCTAATCCCCATATATAAATTAAAAGGTAAATGTAAAGCCTAACAAATAAATTTAATAAAAGAAAAGAGAAATGGTAAAAGAACAGTGCTGTCACAATGACTGTACTCGAAATCCCCCTTGTTTTCTACTTCGTCTGCAAATTGTAACGCTTTCACGTTGATAGTAAAAGCCTACTGTATTATTACCCGCTTTCTTCAATGAAACGTGTACTGTATTTCTTGGAAAAACCTTGAGATACGCAAGCTGATCAATGACCTAGATTTAATATTTCATTCATTCCATACACGGCGTAACTAAAAGACAGATAAAGCAGGAGAGAGAGAGAGAGGGGCGAATGAAGGCAGGAAGCATGCAATACTAAACACGCGTCGCGCGATACACAATTGCTGCCATCACGCGTGTAAGGCTACTAGCACTAACTTTTTCAAATCGACAGTGATAAAATTCACTACCCATACCAGAGTTAGGTTTTAAAATCCTGAAAAACGCTTATTGGGAATTATGACATTATACCGGTTTACGTTTGAAAACATGACAGTACCCAGACACCCTCAAGTTTGGAAGTGAGAAGGTAGTAACAGCACGACTATCCTAGAAGAAAATGCATATTGGCTCCATTAAATTCGTATATTTGGGTTCCTTAGGGTTTGCTGACAAAGAATATGTAAAACGTTACGCAAATAGTCTAGGAATTACCAAGTTATGGCCAAAATAAAATAGTGGGGGTGCCTGACAGCATGAAATCATTTCTGCTCATAAAATTTTTTTATAACGTGTTTGAAAAAACATTACGTTACGGAAATAGCCTACCATGTTAACTCCTATTTGATTGGAGCGCAACAAATGTAAGACTAAACACGATTGGTCGGGCTATAAATACTATCTTGTGTTGTCAGGGGAAACGTGAAAAGGGGTATTTTTTTGAAAAGATGTGTAGACATGGTTTGATTGGGTAGAGCTGCGAATATACTCAATTCAGAGCGTCTGTTCCTTGCCACATCTTGTAATAAACCTACTAAGAAGCAGTGCGTTGAGCACCAGTGTATATTTTTTATAAAATAAAGCCTGGGACATCGGCAGATCGGAGTTGTGCTATATTCATTGCCAGTCAACGAAACTGTTTATTATTTCCATGAATTGTGGTAAGCTTGAAATATTCAATATCTTTTAATGAAAATTGAATGTAAATTGATAATTTATGTCTGTATATATGTGTAGTTCAGTAGCGAACATGATGTAAAGCCTATAGTGCTCCAGCCTGAACAGAAGGTGTCGGAGGAAAGTAAAACTGCATGGAATGGCCAAACAGTACACTGACACCTAGATTATTGACTAGAAAGAAATAATGCTGGAATTGCAGAGGCGTAGTAACCATTAGGGAGGAAGATACTGGTATAAAGTATTTCAGATGAAGCTGACAGTTGGCCTAACGCTCTGAACTCAATGTTTGTGATGTATTGTGCTCAGTGTAGAAATAGAGTATAAATTAGTTCTGAAGTAGGAGGTACAACCTTCTTGTTTCAGGGACCGTGGTCTTAAAGTTATTGAGCAGCACCTGGTCAGAGCTTTGCTGAAGCCAGAGGCGGACAGCATACTCCTTGGTCCATATAGCAACCAGTGGGGTGGCTCCAGAACTCATTAAAGTAATCGAGCAGAGGAGTCTTTTACTGCAGTCATCACGAAAGATAAGAGAGTGTGGCCATGGAGCTCAACATTATGTACCCCCATCTTAAAATGACATTGTAAAATAAAATTAAGAGGGGAATTTAATTGTTTTAATGCCAGGAACTGAGAACATCTCCAATACTAGTTCCAACAAAGACAAACTATTGAAGTCATGATGACAAATACCAACAGAGCTTGAACAAAACAAAACCAGTATTACCTCATATTACTACTACACAACTGACACACATAGGATACTATTAATAATATATGTCACTACAAGATTCATATTAATAAATTCTGTACATATAACTTGTAATTAAAATTGATTGTGATTCCTGGTTCCCTTTGTATTTGAATCAGGACACATATACATTCATGACAGCACTGAATACATATTGTTATTTGAAAAGTTATCAGTGACTCCTTTAAGATATCCTCGTAGAGTGTTTTTATGTATGTGAGTGTCACAGTGTTGTCAAGTGTGGTGGAATAAATTAAATTGTTTATCTGTCTGTTGTTGTTATGACTTACACTTCATCATACACATACCCTAGACATATAACGTAGTCATCACACTATTCCAGAATAATTCTGACTGAGGTATACATATGTGGCAGCAAGTAAGGTTATCTATAATACACTACTCTTATTAGATATAGATACCTTCACAGCTGATCTCAGTCAGTACACTAAGTCCCCTATAAATATTTATAACATCCCACTTTCCCACATATATTGGGGTCTCGCTCTCGGGATTTTGAATCTTTCCCTATTAAAAATATTGGGGGTAATTCACTTCAGGGAATAATAAGAATTAAAAGGTATCCTTGGGTGAAAATAAATAAGGTTGAGCTCACAGTGCCTGTGTTGTCCTGAGTTAATTAGTCATAGATAAAATTGTTTAGTTAAATATTTTAGACATTTATCTGTTAGACAATGGCCGACCTGGCAAAATTTCGATCTGCTGCTGTACAGACTGCGAAAGAGTTAGGAATGGACGGGCAAATTATGATTTCTTATGTCACTGCTGAATGTGACAAATATATTGAACGGGAAGAAAGAAGATTAGAAAAAGAGGCCGAAAGAAAGTTAGAGGCTGAAAAAGAGATTAAGAGGTTGCAGATTGAGGCTGAGGCTAAGAGGTTGCAGATTGAGGCTGAGGCTAAGAGGTTGCAGATTGAGGCTGACAAAGAGGCTAAAGATTGCAGAAAGAGAAAAGAGGCTGCAGAAAAGAAGATTAGAGAAAATTAGCTGCAGAAAGAGAGAAATTAGCTGCAGACAGAAAGAAGAAGATTGACTGCAGAAAGGGAAGCAGAAAAGGAGGAGAAGAGATTACAAAGGGAACATGAGTTACGACTAAGGGAGTTTGAGTTTCAGGCCATGCTCCTGAAAATGGTGCCAGTCCCTTTGCCTCTGATGCCACTGCTAGCCAAGGAGCCTCAACCTCAGCTATGAATTTTCATTTAGATCATTTTGTTGAGAAAGACGATGATATAGAGAGCTATCTAAATAGATATGAACTATTGGCTACCACATATGGGTTAGAGAGAGAAAGGTGGAGCTTAAAGTTATCTCAAGGTCTTCGTGGGGCAGCTTATGAAGTTTTTGCAAAAATGAGCAGAGGTGATCAGGAAAATTATGACATGCTAAAGCAGGCTCTTTTGTTAAGATATGAAAAGAATGCAGAATTTTATAGAAAAAAATTTAGGAATGCTAAACTACTGTCAGGTGAAACCTATCACCAGTTCTCTGCACGAATAGAGACATACTTGGAGAAATGGACTTCTCTGGGGAAAACCCAAGATCTTAAGGAAATGGTCCTTATAGAGCAATTAAGAGAGTCCATGGCTCCAGACCTGAGAAAGTTTCTCATGGAACAAGGTGCAGAGAGGCTGGGTGAGTTGCTAAATGTTGCTGAAAGGTATCAAGCAGCTCAAGCAGAGGTAACAGGTAATAAAAAGAAACAAGTGGATAACTTTAGGGCACCACAGAACTTTAATAAATTTGATCCTAGGGATCAAAACAAAGGTAAGCACCAGTTTGATAGGCCACGGTATGAAAATAAAAATAAAACCCCACAATTCGATGAAAGGAAATATGATGAAAGAAAATCTTTCAACCAAGGAAAAAGGTGGTGTAAAAATTGTAAGATGAACAATCATGACACTGACCATTGTAGAAGGAAACCTCCTCATTGTGCTGCTATGACATCGGGGAAAAAGGAAAAGAAGGTCAAACCTGAAGAACTACAGGAACCATACCACCCCCCAGTGTGTGAAGATGTCATCTGTAATGGTGTCACTATAAGGTGTTTATATGATACCGGTTTAGATTACGATTCCGTTGTGAGTTCTCACCTGGTGCAGGCCGATCAATACACCACAGAAACAGTGGAGATTCAAACTGCAACCAAGGATGTAGCTACCATGACACTTCCCGTCGCCCGAATAAAAGTGAAAACGCGATATGTGGAAGGAATCATAAAAGCAGCAGTGATAAATGAGCCAATCTACCCTCTGATATTGGGGTGTAGATATGTCTTCTTGGGGAATCCCAAGAGACCTGTGATATTGGCAACAGTGCAGACCAGATCACAGTCTAAAAAGGAGGAGGATAATCCAATAAATACTCACCCAGATGAGATGAGGAAGGCACAGGCTGAGGACAAAACACTCAAGCCATGTTTCAAGAAGTTGCCCAAATCTCATACATCTCCAGGCAAGGGAGAGTTTTATATGAAGAACAAACTGATATATAGGAAGGCTGGATCTGAATCCAATGGTCACGGACAGCTGGTCCTTCCCACTTCATATAGGACTAAAGTGTTGGTACTAGGGCATGCGATTCCCTTCAGTGGTCATATGGGAATCAGCGCAACAGGACAGCGAATAGCTTGTCACTATTTCTGGCCAGGAATAACTGAAGATATCAAACGATATGTAAAATCCTGTCCAGAGTGCCAACGAGTAGCACCTAAACATTGGACTGCACCAGCAACTCTGGGGGAAATGCCCATAGTGGGAACACCCTTTGAGAGAGTTGCCGTGGATCTTGTGGGACCTCTCACCCGAACCAAGAGAAGGAACAGCTACATTCTGACTCTGGTGGACACTTGTTCTATGTGGGGAGAGGCAGTAGCCCTGTCATCGATTGATTCTAAACATGTGGCAGAGGCATTGCTCACAATTTTCACAAGGTTAGGCTTTCCCAATCAAATCTTGACTGATAATGGCTCTCAGTTCAAGGGGAAACTAACTGAAGAAGTTTTCAGGATCTTCCAGGCCAAACACTTCCATTGTAGTGTGTACCATCCCCAAGGGAACGGCCAAGTGGAAAGATTTAACGGCACGTTGATGTCGATCCTGAGAAAGTTGGCACACAAAAAACCAGATACATGGGACCAGTACCTGCACGCCGCCCTCTTTGCTTATCGGGAGGTACCCCATAGTTCAACCGGTATGGCCCCGGCAACATTATTGTTTGGAAGGCCAATAAAAGGTCCACTCGAAGCTTTGTTAAGAACGTGGACTGATGAAAAGGCAGAGGAAAACATTACATCTTCATACCAATATGTGAATGAGCTGACCACTCGTTTAAAAAACTGGCTGGAAACTTGCCAATGAAAATTTGAAACAAGCCAGGAAGAAACATGCTGCCTATTATAACAGGAAGGCGAAAGACAGAGATTTGGCTGTGGGAGAGAAGGTACTGCTTCTTCTCCCCGGGAGTCAGAATAAGTTACAGATTGGATGGCAAGGTCCATATACAGTTTTAGAGAAGGTGTCTAGAACAAATTATAAGATAGATAAGAAGGGGAAAGAAAAAATCTATCATGTGAATCTCCTGAAGAAATATTTGGAAAGAGAACATCAGGAAGATACACACTTGTTGACCTTGTCCATCGCCATGGAGATGAAAAAGGAACCACTTTCATCATTTGAATATCCATTACACCCCTGTGAGACAGCAGCACAGGTGAAAATCAGTACACATTTAACGAAAACTCAGAAAGAGAGAGTGCAACAGGTTCTAAATAATCATGCAGAGGTGTTAACAGACCGACCAGGGCATACAAACCTATTGGAATATGATATGAAACTGATAGACCCCACACCTGTCTGTATGAAACCATATTCGATTCCGTTTGCTAAGGAGAAAGCTTTGAAGGAAGAGATAGACTATCTGTTGAAGGAAGGAATTATTTCACACAGTGAATCTTCGTATAGTTCCGGTGTTGTACTCTTAAGGAAGCCCTCTGGAGAACATAGACTCTGTATAGATTACAGGAGACTGGATGCTATTACAGAAGGACAGGTGGATCCATTGCCGGATACAAATCAGCTGTTTGCCAGACTAAATAAAGCTAAATATTTCTCAAAAGTGGATCTGAGTAAAGGATACTATCAGATTCCAGTAAAGCCTGAGGTTAGACCATACCTAGCTTTTAGTACCTCAGAAGGACACTATGAGTTTAATAGATTGCCATTTGGATTGAAGAATGCGCCTAGTGTCTTCTCTAGAATGATGAGAAAATTATTGGACCCTCTGAATAATCCATGTATAACAAATTTCATGGATGATATCCTTATAGCAACAGAAACATTTGAGGAACACATTAACTCTCTGAATATGCTGTTTAATCGACTTAGGGAAGCAAATTTAACAGCCCGACCAACCAAATGTTGCGTTGGATGTAAAGAATTGGAATTTTTGGGACACACGGTCTATCAGGGAAACATGACCCCTGACCCAAAGAATTTAGAGAAACTACAGAAAGCCCCGAGACCACAAACCAAGAAGGACGTGAGATCCTTTGTCTCATTATGTGGTTTCTACCAGAAGTATATCAAAAACTTTAATTCCATATGTGCACCGTTAACTGATTTGACACGTAAAGGACATCCAGATCGCATTACATGGACACCACAATGTGAAATGGCTTACCAGGAATTGAAGGAAAAGCTCACAAGCAAACCTATTTTGAAATTACCTGACTTAAGTCAAGAATTCATTGTAAGAACGGATGCCAGTAATATTGGGTTAGGTGCAACTCTACTACAGAAATCAGATGCATTGGATGGGGAATTAAGCCCAGTGGCATATGCTAGCAGAAAGTTGAATAAAGCTGAAATCAACTACTCAACTAGCGAAAAAGAATGTCTTGCAGTAATATGGGCAATAAAGAAATTCAATATTTATCTGTATGGGAAGGCATTTAAGTTGCAAACGGATCACAAACCTTTATCGTTTCTAGCACAGGCTAGGCATGAGAACTCTAGGTTACTCCGATGGTCCTTACTTTTGGCTCCATATAATTTTAGCATTGAGTATATATCTGGAAAAACAAATTTGGGAGCGGATTTTTTAAGCCGCCATCCGTGTGATGAGAATCACCGTAAACCCCAGAAATAATAATAAATTTCTCTATGTGTATATAGAATAAAGGACTGACATATAATGTCTGTTTTAAGAGGGGAGATGTCGTGGAATATTCTAATCCACATATATAAATTAAAAGGTAAATGTAAAGCCTAACAAATAAATTTAATAAAAGAAAAGAGAAATGGTAAAAGAACAGTGCTGTCACAATGACTGTACTCGAAATCCCCTTGTTTTCTACTTCGTCGGCAAATTGTAACGCTTTCACGTTGATAGTAAAAGCCTACTGTGTCGCTGCACGCTTTCTTCAATGAAACGTGTACTGTATTTCTTGGAAAAACCTTGAGATACGCAAGCTGATCAATGACCTAGATTTAATATTTCATTCATTCCATACACGGCGTAACTAAAAGACAGATAAAGCAGAGAGAAGAGAGGGGCGAATGAAGGCAGGAAGCATGCAATACTAAACACGCGTCGCGCGATACACAATTGCTACTAACACGCGTGTAAGGCTACTAGCACTAACTTTTTTTCAGATAGACAGCGAATAAAAAACACTACCCATACCAGAGTTAGGTTTTAAAATCCTGAAAAACGCTTATTGGGAATTATGACATTATACCGGTTTACGTTTGAAAACATGACAGTACCCAGACACCCTCAAGTTTGGAAGTGAGAAGGTAGTAACAGCACGACTATCCTAGAAGAAAATGCATATTGGCTCCATTAAATTCGTATATTTGGGTTCCTTAGGGTTTGCTGACAAAGAATATGTAAAACGTTACGCAAATAGTCTAGGAATTACCAAATTATAACCAAAATAAAATAGTGGGGGTGCCTGACAGCATGAAATCATTTCTGCTCATAAAATTTTTTTATAACGTGTTTGAAAAAACATTACGTTACGGAAATAGCCTACCATGTTAACTCCTATTTGATTGGAGCGCAACAAATGTAAGACTAAACACGATTGGTCGGGCTATAAATACTATCTTGTGTTGTCAGGGGAAACGTGAAAAGGGGTATTTTTTTGAAAAGATGTGTAGACATGGTTTGATTGGGTAGAGCTGCGAATATACTCAATTCAGAGCGTCTGTTCCTTGCCACATCTTGTAATAAACCTACTAAGAAACAGTACGTTGAGCACCAGTGTATATTTTTTTATAAAATAAAGCCTGGAACATCGGCAGATCGGAATTTGTGCTATATTCATTGCCAGTCAACGAAACTGTTTATTATTTCCATGAATTGTGGTAAGCTTGAAATATTCAATATCTTTTAATGAAAATTGAATGTAAATTGATACTTATGTCTGTATATATGTGTGGTTCAGTATCGAACATGAGGTAAAGCCTATAGTGCTCCAGCCTGAACAGAAGGTGTCGGAGGAAAGTAAAACTACATGGAATTGCCAAACAGTACACTAACACCTAACTTATTGACTAGAAAGAAATCATGCTGGAATTGCAGAGGCGTAGTAACCATTAGGGAGGAAAATACTGGTATAAAGTATTTCAGATGAAGCTGACAGTTGGCCTAACGCTCTGAACTCAATGTTTGTGATGTATTGTGCTCAGTGTAGAAATAGAGTATAAATTAGTTTTGAAGTAGGAGGTACAACCTTCTTGTTTCAGGGACCGTGGTCTTAAAGTTATTGAGCAGCACCTGATCAGAGCTTTGCTGAAGCCAGAGGCGGACAGCATACTCCTTGGTCCATATAGCAATCAGTGAGGTGGCTCCAGAACTCATTAAAGCACTCGAGCAGAGGAGTCCTGTACTGCAGTCATCACGAAAGATAAGAGAGTGTGGCCATGGAGCTCAACATTATGTACCCCATCTTAAAATGACATTGTAAAATAAAATTAAGAGGGGAATTTAATTGTTTTAATGCCAGGAACTGAGAACATCTCCAATACTAGTTCCAACAAAGACAAACTATTGAAGTCATGATGACAAATATCAACAGAGCTTGAACAAAACAAAACCAGTATTACCTCATATTACTACTACACAACTGACACACATAGGATACTATTAATAATATATGTCACTACAAGATTCATATTGATAAATTCTGTACATATAACTTGTAATTAAAATTGATTGTGATTCCTGGTTCCCTTTGTATTTGAATCAGGACACATATACATTCATGACAGCACTGAATACATATTGATATTTGAAAAGTTATCAGTGACTCCTTTAAGATATCCTCGTAGAGTGTTTTATGTATGTGAGTGTCACAGTGTTGTCAAGTGTGGTGGAATAAATTAAATTGTTTATCTGTCTGTTGTTGTTATGACTTACACTTCATCATACACATACCCTAGACATATAACGTAGTCATCACACTATTCCAGAATAATTCTGACTGAGGTATACTTATGTGGCAGCAAGTAAGGTTATCTATAATACACTACTCTTATTAGATATAGATACCTTCACAGCTGATCTCAGTCAGTACACTAAGTCCCCTATAAATATTTATAACATCCCACTTCACCACAGAAGGAAATGTCGAAACTGTCCTCTTTCCACACAATGTGCCTAAGGAAAATTCACCGAATCTTTTGGCCTAATTCCATCACCAACCAAGAACTACTTATTCGGAGTAACCAAGAAGACATGCACACCATCACAGCTGTCAGATGCTGGAGTTGGGTTGGCCATGTCCTGAGAAGAGACCCTGATGCCATCACAAGAACAGCTATGCTATGGACCCCTGAAGGAAATCAAAAGAGAGGCCGAACAAAAAACAACTTGGCGGAGAACTGTGGAGGCAAAGATGCAAAGAATGAACCAGAGCTGGGGCACTGAACATAAGATGCTGCAGACAGAACAAAGTTAACGCAGTTTGTTCTATCCTACCAGACGCCACCAAGCGTGATGGCCACTGACTGCTTTGACAGCTGGTGGCTAAGGATCAAAGAAAAAGAAAGAAGATGATTACACTGCAGAATAAACATAGTAAAGTTTAAAAACAAACAGCTTAGAAATAAGGTGCCATATTTAAAAAAAAAAAAAAAATTTCAATTACAATAGGCAAAAATGATTCTGATTATTACTAATATATTGTGATACATACAGTTTTAAAGATGTTAATATAATGTAATAATTATATATCTATATTATAATTTGCTTGGCATGTCCTGCAGTGTAGTGAAATGCCTGCTGAGCAGGGAGGATATCATTAAAAATCAAATCATAGTGAGGGGCACAAGTATATCCTTTTACAATTCACACTTTCATAAATGACACTTTGTATGTTTCATGCAAGCTGTCTAACAGGTGTATGAAGGTAAGAATAATTTTTAAATCAGATCTAAAAAGTCTAAATTTCATTCATAATCATCAAGCCATTTGTAAGTATGAATATTTTTCCATTAATACTTAGTTCAACTTTATGCATCACTAACAAGAGGAAGGAAACCATATACATTTTTTTTTCTTTTCAACTTTGGTTGAAATGTTATCTATCCATTGTAATTTTTGGCTTTTTTACAACAAATCTAGAAATAAACTCCATTTGCGTATCCAAATATAAATAAAAAGAGATAAATAAAGCCCAATCATTGATTTAAATAATTATGCATACAAGCAGCTAAAATTAACAGTAAATATTCTATATTTTTCTTTATACACCGTAGGTGCTCAAAGAAAGCAGTGTTAAGTCAAATGTTGTACATTAGTTTGGGCAAGAATGATGCACGATTAATGTGTTCTGACATTTATATTGAAACAAATACTTCAGGTATCCTTACACTGGGAATAATAACAATTAAATAAAGTAAATACTTTCATTGCTAGTGATTAGTTCATTTTTTTCACTTCTTTAGGTGTGGTAGGCATCCCCCTGAAAAATACAGATTGACTATAAATAAACCTGAAAGGGGCGTGCTACAAAGAAAATTAGTAAAACACCTTCAGAAAAAAAAATTCTTTAGGTGTTGTTAAAAAAAAATGTTTAGAAAAATAGTTACAATAGACACATGTAAGGGAGCGCCATGGGTCTAGCTGATAGCATAGTTGCTTTCCATGCAATTTGTCTGGGTTCATAAACTGCCTAAGGTAGAACAATTTTTTTGTTTTTTGTTCTTTAAACTCACCTGTTTTCTGTTTTAACAAAAAAGTAAAAAGTTAAAAAAATGAAGAATGTTGTTTGATGGCTCTCATATAAGAAAATTAAATTATTCATATCTTCTTCTTCTTTGATCCTTAGCCACCGACCGTCAAAACAGTCAGTGGCCATTACGCCTGGTGGCATCTTGTAGGGCAACAACAAATTGATTCCACTTTGCTCGTTCGGTGGCCATCCTTCGTACAGTGCCCCAACTCTGGTTCATTCTTTGCATCTTTGCCTCCATAGTCCTCCGCCAAGTTGTATTTGGTCAGCCTCTCTTTCGTTTTCCTTCAGGGGTCCATAGCATAGCTGTTCTTGTGATGGCATCGGGGTCTCATCTGAGGACATGGCCAACCTAACTCCAGCGTATGACAGCTTTGGTGGTTTGCATGTCCTCTCTCTTGGTTACTCTGTGTAAGTAGTTCTTGGTTGGTGATGGTATTCGGCCAAAAGATTCGGAGAACTTTCCTTAGGCAGATTGTGTAGAAGAAAGACAATTGTGACATTGCCTTCTCTGTTACTTTCCAGCATTCCACACCACAGAGAAACACAGAAAGTACACAGCTCTCATATAATCTTAATTTGGTGTTTCTGCTGTATTGAGAGGACTTCCAGATGTTGTTTAGATCAGCAAAGGCTGTTCTCGCTTTATTCATTCTGTTGTTGATGTCTTTGCTTGCTCCGCCATCTGGTGTTACTATGCATCCTAGGAATGTGAAGGTGTCTGTCTGTTCCAGTTGTTGATTCCTTACTGTTATGGGCTCAGGGTTGCTCACATTGAGTGTCATGACCTCTTGTCTTCTTTAGATTGAAGTTCAGGCCCACCTGCTGGCTAGACTTATTAAGTCTATCCGTTTTTTCCTGGATGTGTTGATGTGAATGTGCTAGTAGTGCAATGACATCTGCATATTCCAGATCTTCCAATGTAGAAAACGTAGTCCATCTTATTCCTCGTGGACTGCCCTCAGTTGTCTATCGCATCACCCAGTCTATGACTGTTAAGAATAGAGTGGTTGATAAGGGGCATCCCTGTCGTACTCCTGTCTTCACCTCAAAGGTTAGGTTGCTCTGCCCAACGCTACACGTAAAGTTGGAATAGAGGCTTTTTATGATTGACACTATGCAGCTTGGAATTCCATAAGCCCTCAGTATTTTCCATAAACTGTCCCTATGTATACTGTCAAAAGCCTTTTCAAAATCAACGAAATTAATGTACAGCTGTCTCTGCCATTCTGAGCACTGCTCTATAATGTTCCTGATGGTAAATGTATGATCTGCACATCTTCTGTTCTTTCTAAATCCTGCTTGTTCTATCCTCAGTTTGTGGTCTACTGCTTTTGAAATTCTCTGTATAATTATCCTGCCTAATATTTTGCTGGGAACTGAGAGAAGAGTGATTCCTCTCCAATTATTGCAGTCTGCAAGGTCTCCCTTCTTGGGCAATTTGACAATTATTCCTTTGTTCCACTCCGTTGGTGTTGTCCCTGTTTTCCAGACTTGTGCAAATAGTGGTTCTAGTAGTTCTGTTGCTAGCTGTGCATTTAAGTTATCGTGGCCAGGCGTTTTTCCATTCTTTAACCCTTTGATTGCCCTTTGCTGTCATGATGAGATTTCCTTGTTTATCTCTTGCTAATGTAATATTGTTTGCACCTCGTTTTCCGCTGATGATTTTAGTTATTTTGTATACTGTGCTTTGTTCATTTCTCAGTGCTGCCTATTCTGCCTGTCTTGCAAGATCGTCTAGGAAATTCCTTTTGTTGGCTCGGGTTTGGCGTTTAATTTCCTTGTCCAGCTGACTGTACTGTTTGCTATATAGTTGCTTTAACCTGGGGGACTTCACTTCTGTTTTCTTTCTTTTCATTTCCTTTCTCAGTGTTATGGTGTTTAATGTTTCTGGTGTTATCCAGTCTTGCTTCTTCCTTTCCTGGAATCCCAAGCATGATTTGATGCTTTCCTTATATATTGTTGAAATGGTGTTGAATTTCTGGTCAATATCATCAGACAATGTCTTTTCCTGCTTATGGCAATTTGATATCGTGTCTTTATATCAGCCGCAAAAGCTTTTCTGGTAAGGGGGTCCTTCAATTTGCTGATGTCAAACCTTTTCTGTGTAGTTACAGTTGGTCCAGCAGTTATGATTTTCACCTTCAGAAATTATTCATATAAGAAAACAAAATTATTCATATAAGAAAACTAAATTATTCATATAAGAAAACTAAATTATTCATATAAGAAAACTAAATTATTCATATAAGAAAATTAAATTATTCATATAAGAAAACTAAATTATTCAGCGGCTTACATTAAAAATTTATTTTATTATTATTTTTTTCAATTATAGTTTCTAGATGTCTGTGTGTGTTGATGGTGCAGATACTGAAAGATGGTTTCACTTCCCACTATCAAATGTTTGACAGATTATATATATATATATATATATATATATATATATATATATATATATATATATATATATAGATATATATATATATATATATATATATATATATATGAGTGTAATCAATATTTATAATATATATTAATAAGTTAATAGGTAATATTATAAATGTAAATACAATTATATATAGCTGTAATTAAATATTGTACGTAATAAGTTAATATTTTATATTATTCACATGTTAATACGAGTAGTTTAACAGCTATATAATAAATATCTAAAAATATATTATAAATCACTGAACGCTAAATAAATGCGCGGGTCAGTAATCCGATCGTTGAGTAGTAAAGCGGAAGTTTGAAACGGAAAATCGGTGCTCAAGATGCAGCAATAGAGACCGCAGTCAGCGACTCATAGCTTGACTGCCTGCGTCAGGACCAGCGAACCAGAGCTGGTCAAGACCGTGCTCCACCTCCATGTGGTGGTCCTGGAAACAGTCTGCAGCATTGCAGGCTGGCTGAGCGAGTACGGATCGCAATGGGAAGGCAAACCCGGTCCTAAAAAATGCCGTGCAGAAGTCGGATGTGTCGACCGAAAGGTGCAGATATCACAGCTACGTTGGAAACAGACACAACGCAACCACCGTCCTTTTCAGGGCGAACGAAGAAGAAGAAGAAGAAGAAGGTTACTCTCATCTCGCGTCGTCAACCGGCAGCTGAGAGAAGCATTCCAGGTAAGTACTTTAAGTTCAGTCGTCTAACTCATCGACTTATACAATTACATCTAATTTCAAAATACATCTAAACATGTCAGATATACATCTTCTTTAATATTATGTGTAACTATTTCATTACCAGATTACTATCCCACCAAACAGCACGGAAATCGCCACAAGTTTGCAGGCACGGAAGAAACTACCGATGGCTGAACAAAGAAACAACGTCGGCCTTATTCAGGTCTAACAATGGCGCTGTTAAGAGACTGAGTAAACTTTCTCTACAAGGTTATGCCGACGCAGCCAGTGCCGTCGCAGTTATTAGCAAAACCGAACGGCTCGCCTCCTCTCCACATCCAGTCATTTTGAGCAAGTATTGACGAAGCGGGGGTTACCACGGTAATGGAGAGGTTATCTCATGCTTCCTGTCTGTTGGAACACTATTGTGGTGTACACGAAGGCTACGGTGTAGAAAACATCAATAACCAAAAGTACAGATATGGTGAGATGCTTGGAACTTGAGTAATACATAGTTATAAAACACAACAGCGTGAAACAAGAGATCGAAGACGAATATTAATCAATGAAACGTCTACTGTGATTTGAACTTTAAGCGCGCGGGGGGGGGGGGGGGGGGGGGCGGGCGAGCGCCGCACAGTCCTATAAATACATATTTGCTGCATACAAATATTGCTTTTTTTAAAAGCAGCGAGAGAATTAAATGAAAACAAATTATTTTAACAACAAATTATTCCTTAGACGAAGCATCATCTATCTAACGGCAAGAAACACACTTGGGATTTTAAAAAAGAAAGAAAACACAATACCTAACGCGTTTCAGCAACTGGAAATCAGTGACTTCAAACGTCAGCTTCGCCTAGGCATCAGAAAAGAAAAAAAAACATACTTAGCCACCCGACTAATACTTAACTTCAAGGGTCTTTCAGTTAAGCGTTTTGTTTCAAATATCCTAAATGTCTTACCTGTTTTGAATTGTCGAGAAGTTAAATTAATTGTGTTTGTCTTTCCAGTTCTAGTATCTACATATCCAGTGAAAGAGTATGCATACGTCGTATGTACAACCAGCGTGCTACATGTACAATTAGCATTCATACTCTTCGACATTGGGTGAGGAAGACTGAGCACCTATTGGTTTGCCTGGAGTGCATTGAGGTCGATTCTGATTAACATTAACATATCCAGTGTCCCCACAATGGGTACTCTCTAAGCTAGTCTGTCATCTCTCTCTCTCACTGCCGGTACAGCTGCATGACCAGGACAAGCAGATCCACTCCACGCCAGTTCATGAAGATTTGAGACTTCTATGTATGTTTTCCATTCATGGTGTTTGCATAAGGACAACTCCATCAGTGCTCCGACCTCCTCCATTAAATCACACAAGGAGGATCTCAGCACAGTGCACGAACTCCGTAACGCCGGCAAGGATCCTAAAGTGAGTATACAGGAATCACACATTTTATACATATTTTTGTGGCGGGTAGGTTTTTCCTAATTTTGTAGATTTTTTGGAATGGCAGCAGTCGTATGGCCTACTCTTTACGACTTCAAACTGCCGAGGGATTTTTAACATGTGCACCTTGCACTCTAGACCCCCTATTTTTTCGCCTAGGCATCCATCTCACTACCTAGGAGATCAGGGTAGGAGTATGACATCAATATGACCCACTGGGTCTGAACAATTTTCGTCAAATATGTTCCCGGTACTGGGAATCGAACCCAGGTACCTTTAAAATTAGAGATGGACACCATACCTCTTAGCCACTCTGACCCGTTTTCCATTCATGCCACAGCCATCGATTTTGACCTTCTAAAGCATGGACTGAGAGTCCGACAAAATAACTATCCTGGTTAATGGACTTTCAGATAGCCACTTTAAGATTGCAGTAGTTGTCTCCATCTCCATTCTCATGCTGGAGGTTGTTGTCAAGTAAACTCTACTCTGTTCAGCAACGACTCTCCCGTACACTCTAGACGAGAAGCCCCATCTTGATTTTTCAAAAAGTGCTACAGACCCATGAGCGTACACAATGGCGTCATCATTCCCAGCACCATCATTTCTCAGCTGATTAATCTCAAGCTCTGATTTCCCTTTGCCTCAAGCTCTGCAATCCTTGCCAAGGCTGGTGATGACTTGCCGGTAGTGTGTAAAACGTATCATTATTTAAACTTATTATGACTGTACTGTCAGTGCACCACGACAAAATGGTACAGTTGGCGCGTTCTTTCAATGGGTGTTTAACTTAGCTTTAACTATGCAATGCGCGCCACTGCCCGAAAAAATGTGTGGGAAAGTGTCATTGTTCGTTACGTTTCACATATTTCACTCAGACAATTTTAAGGTTTTATATATATATATATATATGTGCGCTGGCAAGTAACCCGCCAAATCATGACGAGAAATAATTAAGTTGTGCCCTTTCTGCTGATATCATAATGACGGTACTAATTCTCCTGTGGTCATTTCATTCTTTTTCCATTCCACTGCAGCTTCAATGGATCTTTGTAGTCAAACTTATCATGACTTATGGGTCAATGCACTATGAAAAAAAAAAAAAAAATTGAAAGACCTGTGAGTTATTTTAATCGGTATTTAATTTAGCTTTCACGGTGCAATGCGCGCCTTTTCCATATTTTCCCGTAAAGGTGGCAGGATTTTGTTCATTGTTCTTCTCATAATGTTTCACTTAAGACAATTAGCACTATGGGACAGACCATTTTATTTCTTGCTGTCGTTATTCAGATCTTTTATCTAGTCCTGAAATCATTAGAAGTATCAATATCCTCTAATGATATTTTCTTTATTCTGTCTGTTTCCTTCTATTCCGAGCAAAATGATATTTATTATGATGTCGGAAATTACGCCGGGAAGTCATTATGAATTTAAAAGTCGATGGTCCCAAACGAAAGAAAGAAAAACGTAATTGATCGCTCTGATACTTTCTGCGAGTCGCGTTACCTTTCACCACTTCACTCTAACCCAGTGTTTCTCAAGCAGTGTACAGCGGCATACTAGTGTGCCCCCGCGCCTATCAAAGTGAGCCGCAAGCATGTTGTAAATTTACTACATTACGTATATTTTTAGTGATCATGAAATATAAAACTGATCTTACAGCTTGAATTCATTCTTCTTCTTCTTCTTCTTCGTTCGTCCTGAAAAGGACGGTGGTTGTGTTGTGTCTGTTTGTGCCTAAGCTGTGATATCTGCACCTTTCGGTCGACACATCCGACTTCTGCACGGCATTTTTTAAGGACCGGGTTTGCCTTCCCATTTCGATCCATGCTCGCTCAGCCAGCCTGCACTGCTGCAGACTGTTTCCAGGACCACCACGTGGAGGTGGAGCACGGTCTTGACCAGCTCTGGTTCGCTGGATTCATTCAATAATCATTGAAGCTATTAACTTCTTTGAACAAAAATAGATATACATCAAAGTTATTTTAAACAATTAAAAGGAAGCCGAATTGAGAGTTTTCTTTATATAGTGTATTTAATTTAGTATATATCACTGTAATTTTTTATTCAGGCGCGGGGTCAGATAGGTGTGCCGTAAATTTTTAGAAAATTGAAAAGTGTGCCGTAAACATAAAAAGGTTGAGAAACACTGCTCTAATCTGATTGCCTCTCTACTACTACTATTACTACTCTCTCTCTCTCTCTCTCTCTCTCTCTCTCTCTCTCTCTCTCTCTCTCTCTCTCTCTTCCAAATAAATATATAATATCGTATGTAGGTTTCAATTAAGATTTTTGTACTTTTCAACACATTTTTTTTTTCTGTATTATAATATGATTCTGTGAATATGGGTATGCTGTGTTTTTTTTTTAAATTTTACAACGTTACTTGAGTCGAAATTAATGTGTGAAAAGCATTTGAGAATAAATGAATTCAATGTAAAACATCGGAAAAAGGATTGGCAGAATGTTAGACGGGCCTGCGTGCCCAGTTCTCAACCTTTTGAAAATAAAGTTCGTTCGTTCTCTCTCTATCTCTCACTCTATCTCTCGAACTATCTCCATACCTGTCAACCTGTACGAATTTTTCGTACAATGTACTGATTTTTGATACTTTTAGCAGTGTACGGCCATACAGACTCGTTGTACGGATTTTTCTCCCCCTTCCCAAAAAAAAAAAAATTCTAAAAATATTTTCCAACCCAAGTTTTTTAAAATTTTAAATCAGAAAATATTTTCTAGCCCAGGTGTTTTTTAACCAATTTTTTTTATTTTTAACTCCGGGAATCTCGGCGTCCGTTTTTAAACTGAGGTCTCTCCCAGCAACCAATCAAATCCTTTTATACCCAACAATTTGGCAAAAGCTTTGAATTCGGCCTCAAACACTTTCGGTTTTCAGCGTGACATGATGTATTTTTAAAGTTACCTGTTATCAATGAACACGCTTGCTTGCCACCACACTTAGACGCCATTTTGTTTAAAAAAGCTAAGTACTTATAACTTGGTTAAATATTGCTGTTGCTTTGCTTTGTTGCAATTTAATCGCTGTCTTAATCTTTCCAGTTATATCTTGCCCTTCAATATATTTCTGATAAATTGTCATAATATTCAGTGTAGGCCCTACATAACTAGAAAAAAAAAGTTTGTTTGCGTTGAGTAGGCCTACTTTATCCCAGCGCTCGATATTCGCTGCTTTATTTTTTAAAGCAGCAATCTGTTATCACTGGTCTAGGCTACCAAAAGCTTGCAGGTCATGGTAAGTATCAGGTCGAATGGGTTACACTCTTCCCTGGCATTGTAGATGCATCCAAGTTAAGATCAACAACCAAGTCATCATTCAGCGACTGCTGACACTCCCTCACAGCAATGCTGACTGCGAAAGATCATTTTCAATGATGAAAAAAATCCACACAGACTGCAGGAGGTCCATGAATGCGGACACACTCACTTATATTTTACAGTGTAAGATTAACATTGATACATACTGTGCAGACTTTAAGCCCACAAATGCAATTCTGCAAAGTGCTAAAAGTGCATGTGTTGATTATAAAACAAAACACTGTACATCGAAAGAATAGTGTACCTCATGATCACTAAGTTTTTTATATGTAAAGAACAGCATGAGACTATTAGCATGTTTTATATCACAATAATTCAAATGCTAATAGATTTGTATATGTCATTTCTCATTTTAAAACTGTATTGCGTATAATTTATTAATATATTTTTTGTGTAAGGATTTTTGGGTGTTTGTAAGGATTTTTTTGGTCCAGATTTTTGTCTCATGAGGTTGACAGGTATGTATCTCTCCTGAGATTTTCTAGTTCCAACTTTTATTTGTCAACTCTTCCCCATCAAAACCCAACATTTAACATTTAAATGTTTAATGTAGTATTTTAAAAGCCACACTCCATTCTTCCTAATAATAAATAATAATGATAATAGTTTTCCTAGGAGTGCCTGCTATTACTTGTTTATGTGTATTGATTTATCCATTCTTCCTACACAATCAATCCCTCATATCATAACTGCGTTTAGGATATTGACAATTCTTATAAATAGGAATTTATACCGCGTAATCTATTATGTAGTCGGCGTCTGTGGCCTAATGGATATGAACGCAGTTTCATAATCCAGATATACCAGGTCCGAAACCTGCTGCAGGCGGTTTCGTAGCAGATCGCTTTGTGTGGATTTTTAACAATGGTATAAGCGCCGTACCGTTCAGAAAGCAATGGCAAACTACTGAATGAAAAAAAAATTGCCTAGAAAAATCACAAACAGCTAATAAAAGCTGGAGTTGGTTGCCACGTCCTGTAAAGGATAAGCAACTAACTTTCTAAATCTATTATGTATCTCTTCTTATTCTTCGCTGTTAAACCCCGTGTGACTCTCAACAGTATCATAGGGGACAAAAAGAGATCATATGCCCACGCGTCCCCCGCCCTTTCCAGGCATTTCGTAAGATCCAATTAAGGTGATTAAAGCTAGCAACCTTCTTCATGCATAATTAAGCGTTACACAAAACACCACAGGGGGCAGCTCATGAAGCGCTGTGGTTTAATAACCAGACCAATAGGTCTTCTGTATTTGGACATGCGCCCAAGTATAACCGAGGAACCTTGTGTCTAGGTTGAACGGGACGAGCCTCGCCAAAACTCCTATTTTAAAAAAAAAGTGACGTGGCACAAGCTTCGTGCGGGGAGACCAAGGGCAGTGACCCCATGCTACTTATGAAATGAACAAGAGACATTCACTCATTCATTGTCCATTAATACTTTCTTCGCTAGAGGCAGCCAAACCCTGACGTATCACAATAATGCGATTGAGGACACAGTCATTACAAGAATTTGAAAGCCAACCGGCTGGGTCACCCAAAGTTACAAATTTGACAGTCAAATAGGAAGATCGGTGCGGCTAACGTGGACCTGGTCGCAGTAAACAAATATCATTATCACAATTGACACTACACAGAGTGCTGTGAACTTAAAAAAGAACAAGGTCGATAAAGCATGGCTTACTCCAGGGCTGTGGAGTCGGTCGTTTTTTTAGTGGAGTCAGAGCTAGAGTCGGTTTAAAAAAATGTCCGGATTCCTACTCCGAATGTTATGCTAGTAAAAAACTAGTCGGAGTCGGGAGTCGAACTTCTAAAATGTTAGGAGTCGGAAAATGTGTTGGCCGACTCCAGGAATCTGGCTTAAACTAATGCCAGAAGTTCTCAAGCTAGGCACTCAAAAATATATTAACAAACCCAACTTTCTTTGTATTTTTTAAACACTTCTGACAAAAAAAGATGGACTCAATGCCAGTCTGTCTGTCTGAATGCATGTATGTACGGAACAACACCACTAACCTATGCCCTGTGGAATACTGTATCGTTACTGGCAACATTAGCTATCAATCAACCAATACCCTTTAGCTCCCCAAGGAGCACAGGCCTTCAATAAACACATGCCAAGTCTTCCTGTCCTTGCTATCCGCTCAAGTTCTTTCCATGTTTTCCTCATCATTTCCACCTCTGAATCCAGCTCTCTTCTCCATGTGTTTTTTGGTCTACCTCTGCCTCTCTTTCCCTGTGGATTCCAGAAAAAAACTGCCTTGTAATGCTATCAACAGGTTTCCTCAATGTGTGTCCTATCATCTGGTTCTTGTCATCAATTCCAAATGTGTGACTTTGTCATACCATTTCAGTCCTTCTATTCTACGCAAGCACCCGTTTATAAAAGTCTGTAGATTTTTGGTTGTTGTTTTTGTTGCTCTCCATGTTTCAGAGCCATACAATAGGATTGACTTGACATTTGAGTTGAAGATTCTTATTTTCGTGTTGGACTTGGTTCTCTTATGTTCTCCATATGTTTCCCAATGCAATGAAGTCTCCTCTTGCTTTTTGTATTCTTATTTTGGTATCACTGTCTGTCCTTCCAACTTCCTCTCATCGAGAATTTTCATTTTTTTTTCTTGCATCTGATTATGGTTATGGGACAGAAGAGCCAAGTCATCTGCAAATTCCAGCTCATCAAGCTGTTTAGTCAGATTCCACTGGATTCCATTTCTGTTGTGTGATGTCGATATAACCCAATCTATTGCTAATAAGAAAAGAAATGGAGACAAGAGGCATCCCTGTCTCACTCACGTTCTAATCATAAACGGTTCTGTAAGTTGTGCTTCATAAACCTCTGCATGTCATGTCTTCATATGTCTTGTTTATTAAGTTAATGATCTTCATGGGAACTCCATAATGCCTCATCAATTTCCAAAGCGATTCTCTGTCTACACTGTCAAATGCCTTTTCATAGTCCACGAATCCGATGTATATCGGTGAATTCCATTCCAGACTGTTCAACTATTATTCTCAATGTGGCTATCTGGTCTGTACAGGATTTGTTTTGTCGAAAACCTGCTTGTTCATCTCTCAGTTGCTTGTCTATGGACTCTTTTAATCTCTCAAGGATGATTATGTTTAATACTTTTCCTGGCACTGATAGTAACATTATTCCTCTATAATTGGTGCACTTTTGTAAATTTCCCTTCTTAGGCAACTTGACCAAATAACCTTCCTTCCATTCTGCTGGTATTTCCTCTCTCTCCCACACTTTGCCAAGTAGTTTGTATAATATCTCTGTATAGATATCTGTGGCGAGAGGTTTTATTTGGCTTTAAGATCAGTATAGTACTGACAATTACAGAAATATAATTTCTGCAGAAAATGGTGAAGTCCCAGTGTCTGAGAGAACTACTGGTATCACAAATTAGTTACGGCTGTGAATGTTCTGATCTCGAAACAATAGTAGAGAGGAGACCGACATAAAGTGCCACCTCCGCTGTGTAACTAATTGTGATATTAAACAAAGCAAGGAAACAGATTTTTACTTAACAATGATAAAATTGACAAGTCGTTCAAAATACAATTTCCTTATATTTATTTAGTATATACACTATCTACTCTTGTGCTGAAGGGTGAATGTTGAAAAATGGAATGTAATGAATTTGTAAGTTTACATATGATTTACAAATAGTTATATTTATATAGTTATGTAAATAAATGTTACAACAAGTTTTCCAATTATAGGAACAAAAAAATTATATCAGCTGTGCTGTTATTTTCGTATAATTTATCCACTATGATCTTATTATTGTCTCTTGCTACGCTAATTCACGTTTTCTTCATTGACAGTTCTATGCTCACAATGCCGACAGAAATGGTACTAATGTGTACTCATCTCTCTTAAGTCTGTTCTTCTTTGTTTGGTTCACACCACCGGCAGAGTATCGTTCCTTTAGCCCACCCAAGACTGAGGGGGACCAAAGATGTAGAGTCTGGTCAACCTCTATGCTCCTGCGGAGTTCCAGGCAGCGGGATTGACTCGAACATACGACCTCAGGTTTTTAGGACACAATTAAACCTGTAACAAAGCAAAAATAGGGGCTAATTTCTGTCCTCAAGCCCACCTATTTCTAGTGTGAGTGAAATGAGCGTGTCTCCGATGTATGCATGTGGGATGAATGACAACATGGCTCAGTATGATTTAGCAATAGCGAGACAAGACAGGTGTCTACTTGCAAAACATTCTTTCTGATAAACTAATACATGTGTAACCGGGGCAGGTGTTCCTTAGGATTGGAACGGCACCATATTACATCATGTGGCAGTGCCGGTATGTGCAGTATTTTCAGTTTACTTTACAGAGAGCAGATGTTTAACTGGCCTAATCACCAGAGATTTAGATTTCTCTCTTAAATTTGTGTTACCAGGTTCGATTTTCTTCTCTTAGGTGTTGATGTAGCGAATTTAATTGAAATGGATGGATTTCTTATCTAGATCTCAAAACTGTAGTAATTCACCTTTTCAACAGCGTTCGATTTCATGCAAAACTTTTAATATCTTTCAGCATGAAACTTAAAATTTCAACAAAGTCTGGAATTCAGAACATTTTTACAATAATAAGTATAATAAAATTCTATCATCTCATCAGATGCTTTCATCGATGCAAAAATCCCTTTTTGCATCTTTGTCTCGTAGGCCTACTCAATTGTCAAATATGGCGAACCTTCTCATTCCACCGTGTTCCTTCCTTTAAGTTACAGTCTTATTTTAGGTTCGACGACATTTACCCATCTCCTCAGATTTGTCCTTGATTTCTTTATCGTCATAAGCATTCCTTGAGTTAAATGCTTTCCAACACAAGAATATTTTCTACTCTACATGGTTTGAGGTGTAAGACTATTTTTTTTGCAAATTGACTCAAATCCTCGAACCTAGTTCTGCTGCGACTAGGGTTGGGAGCTCTATTCAAAATACATATTTAACGATTGTCACTACTTACGCCAGTAAGAAATATATATATATAACCACTCAATGTCCTGAAATACACATTTTATAAGAAATGTTGAAGTTTGATCTTCTCAAACTAAGAAATATGTAGAGCTGGACCAGATACGACCTCTTGAGTTGCGCTCTTTCATTCTACTGCCAAATGGCGTTGTTGTTCCACTTTCCCCGGGGTAAATCTGAGCTATCCGATTGGTCAGGGGAAATCACCCAATTATTAGAAATGGCGTGTAGAAGCGACTCTACCCTAAATATGTGACACTATTTATTATTTTCTGTTTCTCATAAAATATAAAATTATGGGGTGGTCTGTGCTTCCTCTGTCTTGTAAGAATATAGTCTGTTTCCAAAGGAACAACTATGTACACGGCCACACATGGATACATTCAATAATATAGATTCCATACATGAATACATTTTATACATGAATACATCCCATAATATAAATCAATACATGAATAAATCCAATAATATGTACACCTAGGTGTGATACAACAATGTCCTTCCCCCTATACTATATCACGCCCTCTCTGACAATAGCTGGTAACATATATCCTAACAATATTGTTATGTTCTTATGATAGGAGTATATGAGACGAGGACTGTTTGGTGATATATCAGGTTGGAGTTATAGGAGACAATAGATTGGAGTTAGATGCGACAATAGATTGAGTCCTGACAAGGACTGTTTTGGTTATATTGGAGTTGGTCTTATCTGAGACAATAGATTGAGTTATAGAAGACAATAGATTGAGTTAGATGCAACAATAGATTGAGTCCTGACAAGGACTGTTTTGGTTATATTGCAGTTGGTCTTATCTGAGACAATAGATTGAGTTATAGGAGACAATAGATTGAGTCCTAACAAGGACTGTTTTGGTTATATTTACAGTTTGGAATTATCAGAGACAATAGACTGAAGTTATAGACTGACAATAGATTGAAGTATAGGAGACAATAGGTTGAAGTATGAGTCCTATTAGTCTTCGTCTATTCAATCATAATAGGAAATACAATCATTATACTTAATTCCCCCCAAGATACAATCAGTAACCTGATAGGTAGTATAAATGACACACAACAAATACCAACGGTTATCGTAAAAATATTTACCCTCCTAAGATTTTAAACTGGCCAGGTTTTGACGCGACTTAGTGAAGTAGGTTGCAGGTCGATGCCCTCAGGTAAGTTACCATAAATCAAGGTGACAGCTTCTCCCTCTTCAGTCTGTATCTCTGGCGTCAAGTTCGGGGTTGCGTGGTTAGCATAAAATCCGCCCGATTATATAGTCAAGTAACTACTTGAGGAAAGCTTTCGGTTGGTTCCTGGCGGAGCAAGTTGATTGGTTTCCTCCGGTTTTGTACCTGGTCTCATACAGCCTAATTTTATTCAGTTTTCATCGGCCATCTTGCGTGAACAAGATGGCCGTTAATTTATTCTGTCTCAGAGACTGGTGAACGTTGATCGTTGATTGGTTGAAGCAAATCTGTATCTCGACATAGTGATTAACAAAGTAGTGGGTTACACTTCGTTTCACGACATAGCCCCCTCCTTTCCTAGCTGTGACTTGTCATAGCTGACGTGTAAACCCCTGCTGTGGTTAATCCTTTTGCGTCTGTCCTTCCAGAGTACTAGGGTGTCGACTTAAAAAATCAGCTCCTACATTGTCTCTTCCCGGAATGTAATTCACGGTAAAGGAATAAGGCGCAAGAAGCAGACTCCACCTTAACAATCTCGAATTTAGCTTTTTAGATGCAGCCAAGAATGTTAAAGGTTGGTGATCGCTTTGGACAATGAAGTGTGTCCCATACAGATAAGGTGAAAATTTGTTGATGGACCAAATTAGAGCTAAACATTCCTTCTCTATGGTCGAGTAGTTCAACTCAGCTGCATTCAGCTTCCTACTGGCGTAGGCGACTGGTAAAAGTTCCTCCGGCTGGGCTTTTGATTTCTGCAAGAGAGTTGCACCAATACCTATACTGCTAGCGTCCGTTCTTAATACAAATTCCTGTGTGATATCGGGTAGTGTAAGGATGGGTTTGCTGGTGAGTTTTGCTTTTAGCTCTGTGTAAGCTTTTTCACAATCAGCATTCCATTGGATTTTGTCAGGCTGTCCTTTCTTCGTTAAGTTAGTTAATGGTGCACACAGAGAGTTAAAATGGGGTATGTACTTCTGATAGAACCCACATAAAGACACGAATGATCTCACATCTTTCTTCGTTTGAGGTCTGGGTGCCTTCTTTAGCTTCTCTATATTCTTTGGGTCAGGAGACATATGACCTGTAGAAATAGTGTGACCTAAGAATTCCAACTCCTTACAACCGATATAGCACTTGGTTGGACGTGCAGTCAATCCAGTTTCTCTCAGTCTGTCAAACAACATGGAGAGCGCTACTATATGCTCTTCAAATGTGTTTGTAGCAACAAGAATGTCATCCATAAAGTTAGTGATATGGGGATTTTGTAGAGGTTCCAATAATTTCCTCATCATTCTTGAAAAGATACTTGGAGCATTTTTCAGCCCAAAGGGTAGTACATTAAACTCGTAGTGTCCGTCTGATGTACTGAATGCCAGCATTTTCCTAACTTCTGGTTTCACTGGTATTTGGTAGTATCCCTTGCTTAGATCTACCTTCGATAAATACCTAGCCTTACTCAGTGTAGAGAACAGCTGGTTGGTGTCAGGTAATGGGTCCACCTGAGATTCTGTGATCGCATTTAGCTTCTTGTAGTAAATACATAACATGTGTTCACCACTAGGCTTCTTTAATAGCACCACACTTGAGCTATAGGGAGATTCAGACTTTGAAATAATTTTCCCTTTTAAGAGATAGTCAATCTCATCCTCTAGTGCCTGTGCTTGCTATTCTTCAGTCCATGTCCGCAGCAATGCTTCCAGTGGACTGGGTATGGGGACGGCAATACAACAACGTTGCCGGACCCACACCTATTTCTATTGTAAGGGGCAGTATACCGAAGTGGGGCCTGTCTCCATCAACTGTTTGGTACAGCCCTGGTTCCTACCTCCTTTGGTTCGGGTTTGTTTCTGCAGCTTTTTTAATACTGGTTGCTGACTAACCAAATTTTCCAAATGATCCAGGCCATGGTGTTCCGACAAATATCTAGTCGGGGTGGGATGTCTCTCGTCCCCTCTCTGTACAATACGGAGAGTTGCCATGGTTACTGGTGTAACAGTAGACTTGTTGTGATTTCGTTTTCTCGTTATCACTGCTTCTACCTGTTGTTTTCTCTTGTGTATCTTCTTTGTGGGCCTACGTCCGCAACAATGCTTCCCTAGGTCCTGTAACTGGTCTACGCTTCTGAATGAGGTTACCTGGTTACATTCTGAACAGGATTTCATATACCGACTTATGTCTTCAATTATTCCTGGCCAGTAATATCGCAATGCTATATTTTGACCAGTGGCCCTTTTTCCTCTGTGACCACTGCTGATGTAGCATGCTCTTGCTCCATAATTTCCTCCCTATAGAATTTTGGCACTACCAGCTGTCCATGCCCTTTAGGTCCTTTTCCAGCTTGTCTGTAGAGTAGGCCATTTTCCATATAGTAGTCTCCTTTCTCTGGAGGGTTATGGGCCTTTGGCAATTTGCCAAAACAAGGCTTCAATGTGCTGTCTGCTGTTTGAGCCTTTTTCATCTTTGTACGATGAATGTTTATTGGATCTCCCTCCTCCTTTTTGGTGCTCGACCTGGTATGGTTTGCTGCCATGACAACAGGTTTTATTGGGTCACCCAAAAAGACATATTTACATCCTATTACCAGCGGGTATATAGGATCATCACTTACTGCTGCTCTTATCACTCCTTCCACATAGCGAGTTCTCACATTGATCCTTGCTATGGGAAGTGTCATGGTGCCGGTTCCCTGCATTGCCCCTTGTATGTCCACTGTTTCTGTGGTAAGTTGATCAGGGTGCACTAGGGCTGCACTCACGACTGAGTCGAATTCCAATCCGGAATCATATAAGCACTGAATTTTAGTGCCATTACATGTCACTTCCTCACAGACAGGGGGATGGTGGAGGTCATTCTGACTAACTGCCAGTTCCTTCCTTCCCTTGTTCCCTGTTGTGAGACACGCAGCGTAATAAGGAGGGTTCTTCCTTCTGCAGTCCGCAGTATTGTGGTTACTCATTATACAAGTTTTACACCACTTTCCTTCCTTCCGGTAAGGTGTCTTATCCGATCTTAGAGGGTTTTTGTCCTTTTGGTCAAATCTTTGTTTGTTCCTTGTGGTATGGTCATTTTGTTCATATTTGGTATAGGTTTGTGATGATTGGAAGTTTTCACTCTGCTTCTTCTTATTTCCTAATACTTCTGCCTGAGCTGCTTGATATCTCTCAGCAACAGTTACAATATCTCCCAATCTCTCTGCTCCTTGTTCCATGATAAACTTCCTCATTTCTTGAGGCATGGACTCTTTCACTTGCTCCATCATTATCATTTCTTTCAGATCCTGACACTTTCCTAAACTACTCCATTTTTCCAAATAGGTTTCCAGTCTAGCAGAGAATTGGTGATAGTTTTCTCCTGGAAGAAGTTTAGCTGTTCGGAATTTCTTTCTATATGATTCTGAGTTCTTTTCATATCTCACAAGCAGTGCCTGCTTCAGGATTTCATAATCTTCCTGGTCATCTCTTGAGAGCTTCAAATACACATCATAGGCCACACCTCTCAATCCCTGAGATAGTTTAAGACTCCATTTTTCTTTCACTAAGCCATAGGTAGTGGCTAGTCTTTCGTATCTATCGAGGTACGACTCAATGGCGTCTTCTTTCTCAACAAATGGGTCCAGATGAAAATTCATGGCCCCACTTGAGGTGCTCTGGCTGGAGCTACTCTCAGAGTGAGGTGAGCTACCACCATTATTGCCAGTATTTGCCTGAATTTCAAGCTCTTTTAATCTCAACTGATGGTCTCTCTCTGCTTTTAATTTCCTTTCCTCAGCTTCTAACCTTTTAGTTTCTCTTTCAGCTTCCAGTCTTTTGTCTTCTCTCTGAGCTTCCAGTCTTTTGTCTTCTCTTTCAGCTTCCAGTCTTTTGGCTTCTCTTTCAGCTTCCAGTCTTTTGGCTTCTCTTTCAGCTTCCAGTCTTTTGGCTTCTCTTTCAGCTTCCATCCTTTTGTCTTCTCTCTCAGCTTCCAGTCTTTTGGCTTCTGCTTGCAACCGCCTTTCTTCAGCCTCTAATTGCAACTTTCTTTCTTCCCTATCCATGTGTTTGTCCACTTCTGTTGTGACATACTGAGTAAGAGCATCACCTGTCATATTTAATTCCTTACCCATCTGCATGACCGCAGTCCTGAACTTCACTAGATCAGCCATGGCGTTACTTAGATAGGGTATGTATATCTACTTTAACCAAATTATTGTAATTAAACTTAATTAATTTAAATGAACAAATAATTTCCGTGCAACTTTGTGAGCATCAACTATTTACTGAGTACTAAATGGTACTCCTCCTAAGAAAACAATAAAAAAAATCCTATTATAGAATTTTTTCCAAAAATTTGTTTCTTATGTTATCTATGGGTGGCACAAGATAGAGTGTAGATAGATGAATAGACTAAGTATGGCTCAAGATATACAGAAATATCCCAGGAACGAGCCCCCAGTGTGGCGAGAGGTTTTATTTGGCTTTAAGATCAGTATAGTACTGACAATTACAGAAATAGAATTTCTGCAGAAAATGGTGAAGTCCCAGTGTCTGAGAGAACTACTGGTATCACAAATTAGTTACGGCTGTGAATGTTCTGATCTCGAAACAATAGTAGAGAGGAGACCGACATAAAGTGCCACCTCCGCTGTGTAACTAATTGTGATATTAAACAAAGCAAGGAAACAGATTTTTACTTAACAATGATAAAATTGACAAGTCGTTCAAAATACAATTTCCTTATATTTATTTAGTATATACACTATCTACTCTTGTGCTGAAGGGTGAATGTTGAAAAATGGAATGTAATGAATTTGTAAGTTTACATATGATTTACAAATAGTTATATTTATATAGTTATGTAAATAAATGTTACAACAAGTTTTCCAATTATAGGAACAAAAAAATTATATCAGCTGTGCTGTTATTTTCGTATAATTTATCCACTATGATCTTATTATTGTCTCTTGCTACGCTAATTCACGTTTTCTTCATTGACAGTTCTATGCTCACAATGCCGACAGAAATGGTACTAATGTGTACTCATCTCTCTTAAGTCTGTTCTTCTTTGTTTGGTTCACACCACCGGCAGAGTATCGTTCCTTTAGCCCACCCAAGACTGAGGGGGACCAAAGATGTAGAGTCTGGTCAACCTCTATGCTCCTGCGGAGTTCCAGGCAGCGGGATTGACTCGAACATACGACCTCAGGTTTTTAGGACACAATTAAACCTGTAACAAAGCAAAAATAGGGGCTAATTTCTGTCCTCAAGCCCACCTATTTCTAGTGTGAGTGAAATGAGCGTGTCTCCGATGTATGCATGTGGGATGAATGACAACATGGCTCAGTATGATTTAGCAATAGCGAGACAAGACAGGTGTCTACTTGCAAAACATTCTTTCTGATAAACTAATACATGGATACATTCAATAATATAGATTCCATACATGAATACATTTTATACATGAATACATCCCATAATATAAATCAATACATGAATAAATCCAATAATATGTACACCTAGGTGTGATACAACAATGTCCTTCCCCCTATACTATATCACGCCCTCTCTGACAATAGCTGGTAACATATATCCTAACAATATTGTTATGTTCTTATGATAGGAGTATATGAGACGAGGACTGTTTGGTGATATATCAGGTTGGAGTTATAGGAGACAATAGATTGGAGTTAGATGCGACAATAGATTGAGTCCTGACAAGGACTGTTTTGGTTATATTGGAGTTGGTCTTATCTGAGACAATAGATTGAGTTATAGAAGACAATAGATTGAGTTAGATGCGACAATAGATTGAGTCCTGACAAGGACTGTTTTGGTTATATTGCAGTTGGTCTTATCTGAGACAATAGATTGAGTTATAGGAGACAATAGATTGAGTCCTAACAAGGACTGTTTTGGTTATATTTACAGTTTGGAATTATCAGAGACAATAGACTGAAGTTATAGACTGACAATAGATTGAAGTATAGGAGACAATAGGTTGAAGTATGAGTCCTATTAGTCTTCGTCTATTCAATCATAATAGGAAATACAATCATTATACTTAATTCCCCCAAGATACAATCAGTAACCTGATAGGTAGTATAAATGACACACAACAAATACCAACGGTTATCGTAAAAATATTTACCCTCCTAAGATTTTAAACTGGCCAGGTTTTGACGCGACTTAGTGAAGTAGGTTGCGGGTCGATGCCCTCAGGTAAGTTACCATAAATCAAGGTGACAGCTTCTCCCTCTTCAGTCTGTATCTCTGGCGTCAAGTTCGGGGTTGCGTGGTTAGCATAAAATCCGCCCGATTATATAGTCAAGTAACTACTTGAGGAAAGCTTTCGGTTGGTTCCTGGCGGAGCAAGTTGAGTGGTTTCCTCCGGTTTTGTACCTGGTCTCATACAGCCTAATTTTATTCAGTTTTCATCGGCCATCTTGCGTGAACAAGATGGCCGTTAATTTATTCTGTCTCAGAGACTGGTGAACGTTGATCGTTGATTGGTTGAAGCAAATCTGTATCTCGACATAGTGATTAACAAAGTAGTGGGTTACACTTCGTTTCACGACAATATCAATATCTGTTTTGAAAGCCTCTGCTGGAATGCAATCTGGACCAGCTGCTTTTCCATCTTTCAGAAGCTTTATGGCTGTCTTTATTTCTTTTCTACTTGGTCGTTCACAGCTGATTTCTAGCTCCTCTTCTGCTGGCTGGATGTCTGGGGGATTAGTTGGAGATGGTCTATTGAGAAGTTCCTCAAAATGTTCTGTCCATCTCTTCATTTGTTCTTGTATATTACTAAGCAATTTTCCATTCTTATCTTTTATGAGGCCATTTGGTTGCTTATATTTCCCTGTTAGCTTCTTTGTGTTGTTGTACAGGTCCCTCATATTTCCTTTGGCTGCAGCTTCCTCTGCTTCCCTTGCCAAATCATCAATATATTTCGTCTTGTCTCTTTTGATGTTTCTTCTTACTTCTTTGTTTGCTTCTATGTACACTTCATGAGCCTTGGCTTTGGAGCGTATGGTTTTGCTTCTGTTTAAATCTGCTTTCTTGTTTTTCCTGTCTTCTATCTTGCTAATGGTTTCTGTTGTTATTGATGCTTTGTGCTGATGTTCTCTTTTTCTCAGTACTTCTTCACATGTCTCGTTCCATATATTTTTACTTGTTGCCAGTGGTCTTCCGTATCTGTTTCATCTTCCAGCTGTTGGAGCACTTGGTATTTGTTGGATACTGTGAGTGTGATTGAAAATTGTTCTCTTATTTGCTGATTTCTTAGATATCCCCCATTATACTGTTAACTATAGTTATATACTGTTGTAAATTTCTTGAGTTTTAATTTTGTTTTAGCCAACAGAAGATGGGGGTTTGATACAACATCTACTCCTCTACATACTTTCACATCATGCAATGATGACCTAAACTTCTTACTTATGCATATGTGATAAATCTGATTCTCAGTTCTGTGGTCTGGTGATATCCATGTTGCTTTATGTATTCTTTTATGTGGAAATATGCTTCCTCCTATAACTAATTGATTTGAAGCACAGAAGTTAGCTAGTAGTTCCCCATTCACGTTCATCATACCTAATCCATGCTGTTCCATGATTTCTTCAAAGCCGTGTTATCTGTTCCTATTTTCACGTTTAGGTCCCCCATCAAAATTGTGATGTCCTTTCTTTTCTTATTGTCTAAGACATTTTGTAGTCTGGTGTAAAAGTCTTCTTTCACAGATTCTTCTTTATCGTTTGTTGGTGCATAACACTGGATGATGTTTATATTTACTTTCTTTTTGGCTGATTTAAACCTTGCTTTTATAATTCGGGGTCCCATTGCTTCCCATTCTATAAGTGCCTTCTGTGCTTCCTTAGACAGCATTAGAGCCACCCCTTCACTGTGGTGGGCTCTTTCCTCTTCATGTCCTGAGGACAACACCATTTCTCCTGTGATCAATCTATGCCTTTCCACAGTGTCTCGCAGAGACCCAGGATATCAATCCTGTAATTTGTCATTTCTGCTGCTACCTGTGCAGTTTTCCCTTGTTCACACAGAGTGCGAACATTTCAGGTGCCAATCCTGGAGATTTTCCTAGATGAAAAAAGGTTAGTCGGCAACCCAGACTCCTTTTGGCTTTCTCTATGTGGCGTTCCCTTATTTGTATATTTTGGTAGAATGAAAAAAAAAAAAAAAAATTACAAAAACACACAAATAGTAATACGTCTTACAAAGAGAAAGGACAAGAAAAACCTACGTTGCGGCCACAAGGCCTTCGTCAGGGACAGACAAACAAGAGACACTCAAACAGGAGGGAAAGAAATTGAGAATTAAGTGGAGAAAATGAAACTATAGAAATAAGAGAAAAAATACTCCCTTAAGTTTTGTCACATGTTAGAGCAAAGATGGCTGCCACAAAACCGGAAAGCAAAAGTGGATAGTATATAAAGCAAAAAATAAAAAATAATGAAGATCATATAAATTGTAAGGCCAACCACCCAGGGCCATCAATGTTCATGTATGTGGAATACACAGTAGTAACAGTACATTCGTCACCTCTTCGTACAGCCTGCCTGTTACTGGTCCGCTATATGAATATCTATTTCTCACTCGTGCACATCGTTAAATTACTTCATGGTTCATAATCAATAGCTGGCATACATATGAATAAACACTTTCCTTATATGCATACACACTGGCGGACATAGGATATCAGGTAAAATACAGATCCAACAAAGCCATTCCGGCTGGATACACTTCCCACAAGTACACTGACCTCCCAAAAAATCCCACAATACTTTCCCCCCATTCGCGACCTGCGTTCTTCCCACGGACTTACCCAAAATCACGCTCACAATTATAACACACACCATAAACCCAGTTCACAACATCTGTTCTCGCGACCCTCTAGTTGAACACCGCAGCGTTTCAAAATAATGAAAACACTGAGGTGCACAAAAAGAGGTGTAAAACTTCATGCGCCTCCTTTCCAGAGGGCCTTCTTCTGTCTTGGGCGGCTGAGTTGATTTATATTCTTTATTTGACTTGTCCATGTTTGTTGAAGTTTTTTGGTAAAAAGTTTTTTTACGGGATGGGGTAACCAGCCCCATTGCCCAACCCTCCTTAGTCGCTTTTTACGACATGCATGGTAGGGTAAAATGTTACTATTCTTTGCTCCCCTTTCGGGCCCCGGTAACACACGGGTGAACATTAGCTATCATTCATTCATTTATAACCCTCCACTCCCAAAGGAGCACAGGCCTTCAACAAGTCCTCCTGTCACGTGCCATCATCTCGAGTTCTTTCCACATTTTCCTCATCATTTTCACCTCTGTTTCCAGCTCTCTTCTCCATGTGCTTCTTGGTCTACCTCTCCCTCTCTTGCCCTGGGGGTTCCAGAACAAGGACTGTCTTGTAATGCTATCAACAGGTTTCTTCAGTATGTGTCTTATCCATCGCCATCGTCTTCTTCTCATCTCTTGTTCCACTGGCACTTGTCTAGTTCTTGTCCTCAGTTCCACGTTGGTAACCTTGTCATACCATTTTAATCCCTCTTTTCTACGCAAGCACCCATTTATGAAAGTCTGTAGCTTTTTGGTTGTTGTCTTTGTTCTCCATGTTTCAGAGCCATACAAATACAATAGGACTGACTTCACATCTGAGTTGAAGATTCTTATTTTCGTGTACAGACCAGATAGCCACTTTGAGAATAATAGTTGAACAAAGTCTGGAATGGAATTCACCACTATAAAGCGGATTTTTGGACTACGAAAAGGCATTTGACAGTGTAGACAGAGAATCACTTTGGAAATTGATGAGGCATTATGGAGTTCCCCTGAAGATCATTAATTTAATAAAGAAAACATATGAAGACATGACATGCAGAGTTCTTCATGAAGGGCAGCTTACAGAACCGTTTGGGATAAGAACAGGAGTGCGACAGGGATGCCTCTTATCTCCATTTCTTTTCTTACTAGCAATAGACTGGGTTTTGAGATCATCGACAACACACAACAGAAATGGAATCCAGTGGACTCTGACTAAGCAGTTGGATGATCTGGATTTTGCTGATGACTTGGCTCTTCTGTCCCATAACCGTAATCAGATGCAGGACAAATTGAAAACACTCGATGAGAGGTCACAGCAATTGGGTCTGAAAATACACAGGGAAAAGACAAAATAATGAGAATAAATGCAGGTAATGATAACAGGGTTGAACTTGAAGAAACACCAATACAAGATGTAGAATCGTACACATATCTTGGCAGCAATATAGACAAAGTTGGAGGGACAGACAGTGATATCAAACTAAGAATACAAAAAGCAAGACGAGCTTTCATTGCATTGGGAAATATATGGAGATCAAGAGAAATCGGATCCAACACGAAAATAAGAATCTTCAACATTAACTATGCGCATTCTCAAATAAACTAGTACAACTAACTCCAGTAAGTAACCCGCCAAAATCTGACCGTCTTTGGGGGGGGGGGGGGGGTGGGGGGGGGGGGGGGGGGGGGGGGGGGTGATAATAATGCTGTACTCTGTCTGCTTTATGTCCTGATAGCGGAAATAATTCTCATGTGGTCATTTCTTTTTCATCTTCATTGGATCCTTGTAGTCAATATTATCATGACTTATGGTCAATGCACCATGAAGAAAAAAATGAAAGGCCTGCGTGCTTTTAATGGCTGGTCAGTTTAGCTTTCACGTTGTTGCAATGCGCGCCATTTCAGTGTTTTCCAGAAAACGCATCATGAAAAGATTGCAAGGCATGTACATTCTTTTAATTTGTGCTCGATTTATTTTTTACGGTGCAATATGCGTCTGTTCCGTATTTTACTGGAAAGCTGTGGGATTTTTTTTTCACTGTTCGTTACAGGACTTAGACAACTACTAATATGGCATTCTATGAGGCATTCCTCTGAATCAAAGGCCATTCAATTATAGAGATCTGACGGACGTTTTCGTTACGGCACGCTGCTACTCATTGAAATGTAACTGCTCAGTGAAGCGAAAACTCACTTTTAAGAGTGATGCAGCTTTTCAAGCCTCTCCCTACAACTTCCAGTCGCTGAAGTTCATTTTCAGTTCTGTTTTTGATTCTCCGCCGAATCTGTTGTTAGAATATAATTTAAATAATAAACAGATAAAAAATATTAAATTATTAAAGTACGTTTTTTTTCGGATGTCATTTGATTCTAATTTTAGAATCAAGAACTATACCATTTTCACGTGCTTTCGTAAAAATAAAACTGGCAAGCACGATAAAAATCTTTTATTTTTACATTTTTTCTGTCAACAGAATTGTTAACTTAAAACATCTGTGACTCTGAGGCCTCCAGTGAACTAGTCTGTTTGTTCAATGGGCTGGTATCCACTAGGCTGTGCACTTGTTGAAGCTTTTAGCCAAGCTTTCAAATGACTTTATCAGATCTTTCAATCCCTTAGCATGGAGTTGCAGCTCTTGGTAATAGGGTTTTATTTGTGATAGTTTCAGCTCTATATAATAGGGGTTTACACGTGATAGTTTCAGCTCTATATAATAGGGTTTTACATGTGATAGGGGCAAAGTCTTTTACAGACAGGGGGTATGATGTGCTGGTGTTGTGGGTAGTGGGTTTCCCCCCTTGCTTCACCCTAGGCCTAGTGAATTCTTGTTCATGAAAGGAGCGACCATTGCGGTGTTAGTCTCTTGGCCTAGCAAAACCTCTCATACCCCAAGATCGTTGTGCGTGGTGAAGAGCCACACCCTCCTCGAGGTAGTCCTGGTAACTGAGGGTGCGAATCCTCAGGCTAAACACAACGGATCTAGAGGAGCAAACCTCGATAATAAAACCGGTGCACTACACCGTACACGCCCTCTGTGGGTGGGAAGGAGCCAGATGGGTACTGAACAAGTCTTGGGAGTGGGAACGAGTGTGGACTGCTCCCTGAAGATCGGAACCCATCGTACAGGCACAGAGACTCAGGACTTGACGATCCTATTGCCTTCAACTCTTGGTCACACGCCTAGAGCCTCGGAGAACTCGGCGTAACCAGCAGGCAATTTGGTGGCGGGGAAAGAGCACTGTGAGCCCTACCTTGGCTACGTATCAGAAGGAGACGCAGAAACACCCCCTTTATCTCCCCCAGAGCTGGCACAGTACACTTCTGGCTTCTACCCGGGGCGGTAGGAAATCCACATCAAACCTGGCAGAGCAAGTCCTCCATCAGATGCAGCCGATGCTGGGCCCACTGGCGCGTGGACACGTCCCGATCCCCATCGAGACTTGCCCGGGGAGCCCACCCCGGCTCAAAAAAGCAGAGAAGGCCACTCTCCAAACCTCCGATGTCTTGCGGGCAGTGTTAGGATGTGCAAGAACATGGACAGGAAGACTCCACAACTTCCCCACTGAAGACATGCCCACGGCGACCGTTGCCACAATTGGCTGTGTGTGGTGTACCCGGAAACGGGGCCTCCCAGTACTGAGGCACAGTTAAGTCCCCGATGTCACTTATCGGGCAGAGTTGAGAGAGATGGCTGAGCATCACAATCCCCCCTGTGTTGCAGCATGATGAGAACCCAGCATTGCACACTGAGTTTGGGGGGATCACATGGGCACCAGACTTAATACTGGCTCTTGACTGGATGGCCGCACGCAGGAGATCTCTACAATGGAGGGTTGGCAGGTGGTGGGTATCTGGAAGTGGCTCTGTGCAGGACGTGAGGATTCCTTGGGAGAGCCCAGAACCAGAGCACAGCATTGTGCAAGCTCTGCATAGTTGGAGAGCCCCCTGGATGACGGGGAATGCACAGGGTGCTACCCCACCTATCCCCAACTGCTAACTTAGAACCAGAAGTGGGGTCCTCTGTATGCGTGCCAGGCCAGGATAAAATGCCTGGGAAAGAGACTGGAGCTCAGAACTCCCTAACTCAAAGCTGCAGGATGGCAGAAAAGCCATGGGAAAGACAGGGCTATTTTGAAGATAACACAACCATATTTTCACCATACGAGCTCGGACGCCGCCTCGGTAAACAAGGTCCGCGCAGAGCAGTGACACCCCCAGGCTGCTTGCGAATAGTCTACTACTGGGAACATAAACAGATTAGGGATGAGCCCACTCTCCCGTTGAACAGGTGCTAAAGTCATAGATACTGGGCCAGAAGGCGCACCGGAAACCACAGTATCACGCAACTCGCTTTTTTTTTTCTATGGAGAGTACACCGTCAAATAAATCTCGTACTGGTGCTCGCCCTGTGGAGCTCCACCAGGCAGGTGCAGTGCCGGGCTCTGAGCCTCGACAGAGCCCACCCTCAGCTACTGGAGGACCCTCTAGACCGTCTTGTGGAGTCAGCAGACGGCGGAGGAGAACTACTGACCAAAACAAAACAGAAAAAGAGAAACCCAGAGTGCCACTTGTCATGATGCACTGGAATGCAGAGGGAGTGAACAGCAAGCAGGCTGGATACAGCAAAAAGACAGAGCTGGAAAACATCTTGTATGAGAAGCAAGTCAGTGTTTGCTGTATCCAAGAGACTCACTTGAAAGCAGATCAAACCTTTAAAATAAGGGGATATCAATGCTTCAGATCCGACAGAAAAGATAGACGAAAAGGAGGAGTACTTACTCTTGTAAGGAATAACATTCCTGCACACGAAAGGAAAACCTTCATGGATGGAGCAGAATATCAGCTGTTGCAGATAAAGGTAGACAAGATGGAAATAGAACTCCTGAACTATTACTGTCCGAACAACAAACCCCTGAGTCTCAGCTCTATACAGGTACCAGCCACCAACTTTATAGCAGTTGGAGACTTTAATAGCCACTCCCAGAGCTGGGGCTATAACCATCTGGATCACAGAGGTGAAGAGGTTGAAACTTGGCAAGATGATCACTCCCTAATCCTAGTCAATAATGCCACAGATACTCCTACCTTCTACTCCAGAGGATGGCACACAACTTCAACACCAGATCTTGCCTTCTCCACACCAGATATAGCTGGATCTATTAGTAGAGAAGTAGGAGACCAACTAGGGGGAAGCGACCATCGCCCAATCTTTCTTACTGTCCAGAGTGCAACTCTCAGTACAGGCCCAGCCATTACAAGATGGAACTACAAAAAAGCCAACTGGGGTTTATTCAGGCATCAGGTGAACACGCTGCTGTCTACCCTCAAGGTACAGAACAGAGACATTAATGAAGTGGTAAAAGACTTCAACAGATGCATACTACAAGCTGCAAAAGAAACAATTCCCAAAGGATGCCGGCGTAACTACATACCATACTGGTCCAGCACACTCCAAGAACGTCAGGAAGCTATGGACAGGGCTAGAAAGGACGCAGAGTCTCAGCCTTCACTTGAAACTCACAACAAATGGAAAAAGGCTGTAGCAGAGTTTCAGAGAACAAAGCTAGAAGAAAAACGGAAAAGCTGGAGAACTAAAACGGCATCGCTGAACCTTGAGAAAGACGGCAGGAAACTTTGGAGATTAGTCAAGTCTCTAAATGAAGAGCGTTCCTCACCTAGGCAGACTATCACATTGGATGAAGGTGGCAAACTTTTCAGAGGAAAACAAGCTGCAGACTTGTTTGCTAGAAGATACAGTTCAGAAAGCAACTTACCCATTAACATAGATCATCAGAGAGAGATAAGAAAAGAAATACTGACAACCATGGGACAGACAGATACTCCTGCCCCAATGAGGGAACCCATCACACTAGGAGAACTACAGAAGGCTATTTCCAAGCTTAAGTTTCAAAAGTCACCCGGCCCAGACAAAATCAGCAATGAAATGCTAGTAAATCTGAGCTCAGCAGCAAAGACAAAACTGCTTGAGATATTCAACCACAGCTGGTTGAAAGGAACGGTACCCCAAGTATGGAGAGAAGCCATCACAATACCCATACTAAAGAAAGGGAAATGTAAGACCGAGGCTGCAAGTTACCGGCCAATCAGTCTCACAAGCTGTGTTGGGAAGACTATGGAGCGAATAGTCAACCACAGATTGAAATGGTATTTAGAGTCTGAGCAGATCCTGGTGCCGGAACAAGCTGGATTTAGAGAATGCTACAGTATAGAAGACCAAGTTACTTACTTGTCTCAAGCAATAGAAGATGCCTTCCAGGAGAAGAAAAAGGTCCTAACGATCTGGGTCGACTTCAAGCAGGCCTTTGACAAGGTGTGGAAAGATGGCCTCATTGCAAAACTTAGGAGAAGTGGAATCCAAGGCAACATGATGAAATGGATCCAGTCATACTTGCATAACAGGAGAACTAGAGTCACTCTTGACGGTCTGCAGAGCAGAAAAGTGTTGCTCCATCAGGGGGTACCTCAAGGAGGAGTAATTTCCCCAACACTCTTCCTTGTTTACATCAATGACCTGGTGAAAGATCTCCCTGCAGGAGTTAAAGCTGCCTTATATGCAGATGACCTAGTACTCTGGTGCGCTGATGAAAATGTCACCACAGCAAATTATAGAATGCAGCGGGCAGCAGACATGCTAGTGTCATGGGCAGAGAAATGGCTTATCACAATAAACACAGACAAAACCTCCACAACACTGTTCTCCCTCGCCCCCAAGGACAAATCAGCTAACATACACCTAGGGACAACCGTGATCAAGGAAGAAAGCTACCCCACCTATCTTGGGGTGACATTTGACCAAAGGCTTACATGGAATAAGCATATTGAAAATGCAGAAGGAAAGGCCCGAAGACGACTAGGCATACTCAGAAAATTAGCAGGTACAAACTGGGGAGCAAATGAACGAAATCTAAAGAAGATTTATAATGGAGTAATAAGACCACACTTAGAGTTTAGCTCAGCAGCATGGTCATCAGCTGCTAACTCACATCTGCAGTCTTTGGACAAGGTGCAAAATCAAGCTCTCAGGCTCATTACAGGAGCCATGAAAACTACACCAATAACAGAGATGCAGAAGGTTGCTGGATTACAGACATTGTCCCATAGAAGAGAGACACAAAAACCATGATCCAGATGGAAAAGTACAACAGTATGCCAATGCACCCAATGAAGGCAAGACTAGATGATCTGGCATTGGGACGTCTAAAGCGTAGCAGCTTTGTGCATCGGGGGAAAAGACTTATAAGACAGCATCAAGAAGACCTATCCATGAAGACAACACCACTGAAGCCCACCCTATACCCTGTACCATGGGAGCAGGCCAGCAGTGCCCTCCAAATTAATACATCAGTCAGTGGTCTCACAAGTGGATGTGAGTATAATGATCTGCAAAAACGAACTGCTACATTGAGTATGATCCAAGAAAGCTATCCCGATCAATCATGGATACATGCCTATACAGATGGATCAGCAACTAATGCTGTTAGGAATGGAGGTGCCGGTATCTTTATCTCATATCCTGACAACCACTATGAGACTAGGCACATTCCCACTGGTAAATTCTGTTCCAACTATACAGCTGAGGTTCAAGCTCTAGAGCAAGCTGCAAATATGATTTATAACACCAACTCTGACTGCCACCAGGTAGTCATCCTCACAGATGCACTGTCTGTCCTGCAAGCTCTCAAGGGTGGTAAACTCCCGCATCTGAGAAATGAACTAAACAAGGTAGCTGCCAAAAAGAGAACCATACTTCAGTGGGTACCATCTCATTGTGGTGTACCCGGAAATGAAAAGGCAGATAAACTTGCAAAAAAGGGAGGAGAATGTGAACAAGAAGATAATGAAGTCACGTACTTTGAGAAAAAGAGAGCTATCCAGACTATCAGAAGAGAACAGAACCAACCCAAAGACGACTATCACACTCTCGACCGGCAGGGACAGATAACTATTTTTCGACTCAGGACAGGGCATAACAAACTGAATAAACACATGCACAAGCTACGATTGTCTGCTTCACCACTGTGCACATGTGGATTAAACGAACAAACTGCTGAGCATGTTCTACAGGACTGTCCTCTGTATGACCAGTTAAGAAAGATATACTGGCCCAATGACTCAACACTAAACTCAAAGCTATATGGAGTTAAAGAGGAACTTCAAACAACAGTCGAATTCATCATGAGAACTCGTCTGACGGTGTAATCATCAAAGATGCGATCGCAAGAAGAAGAAGAAGAAGAAGACATGTGATAGTTTCAGCTCTATATAATAGGGGTTTACACGTGATAGTTTCAGCTCTATATAATAGGGGTTTACACGTGATAGTTTCAGCTCTATATAATAGGGGTTTACACGTGATAGTTTCAGCTCTATATAATAGGGGTTTACACGTGATAGTTTCAGCTCTATATAATAGGGGTTTTACACGTGATAGTTTCAGCTCTATATAATAGGGGTTTACACAGTTGATAGTTTCAGCTCTATATAATAGGGGTTTACACGTGATAGTTTCAGCTCTATATAATAGGGGTTTACACGTGATAGTTTCAGCTCTATATAATAGGGGTTTACACGTGATAGTTTCAGCTCTATATAATAGGGGTTTACACGTGATAGTTTCAGCTCTATATAATAGGGGTTTACACGTGATAGTTTCAGCTCTATATAATAGGGTTTTACATGTGATAGTTTCAGCTCTATATAATAGCGGTTTACACGTGATAGCTTCAGCTCTATATAATAGGGTTTTACATGTGATAGTTTCAGCTCTATATAATAGGGGTTTACACGTGATAGTTTCAGCTCTATATAATAGGGGTTTTACACGTGATAGTTTCAGCTCTATATAATAGGGGTTTACACGTGATAGTTTCAGCTCTATATAATAGGGGTTTACACGTGATAGTTTCAGCTCTATATAATAGGGGTTTACACGTGATAGTTTCAGCTCTATATAATAGGGGTTTACACGTGATAGTTTCAGCTCTATATAATAGGGGTTTACACGTGATAGTTTCAGCTCTATATAATAGGGGTTTACACGTGATAGTTTCAGCTCTATATAATAGGGGTTTACACGTGATAGTTTCAGCTCTATATAATAGGGGTTTACACGTGATAGTTTCAGCTCTATATAATAGGGGTTTACACGTGATAGTTTCAGCTCTATATAATAGGGGTTTACACGTGATAGTTTCAGCTCTATATAATAGGGTTTTACACGTGATAGTTTCAGCTCTATATAATAGGGGTTTACACGTGATAGTTTCAGCTCTATATAACAGGGGTTTACACGTGATAGTTTCAGCTCTATATAATAGGGGTTTACACGTGATAGTTTCAGCTCTATATAATAGGGTTTTACATGTGATAGTTTCAGCTCTATATAATAGGGGTGTTACCGCTGTAGTGTCTGGTAGGGGTGACTTATGCGAATGTTTTTCTTATGGGCCGTCGCTTCGTTATGAACATGAAGACAGGACAAAAACAACGGCAACGACTGGGTCGTAAGGCTGACCAACTGGTAAATAATACGTACTGGGGGGCAAATTATTATATCCGTCGTCACGAATAGACGTTATTTTGGCCAGGATCTTATCCCAAGTCTAGGGAGGACATCTTCTTCTTCTTTGATCCATAACCGCCAACCGTCAAAGCAGTCAGCGGCCATCACGCCTGGTGGCGTCTTGTAGGGCAGCAACAAATTGATTCCACTTTGCTCGGTCGGCGGCCATCCTTCGTACAGTGCCCCAACTGTGGTTCATTCTTTGCATCTCAGCTTCCACAGTTCTCCGCCAAGTTGTTTTTGGTCGGCCTCTCTTTCGCTTTCCCTCGGGGGTCCATAGCATAGCTGTTCTTGTGATGGTATCAGGGTCCCTTCTGAGGACATGGCCAACCCAACTCCAGCGTCTGCCAGCTATGATGGTGTGCATGTCCTCCTGGTTACTCCGAATAAGTAGTTCTTGGTTGCTGATGGTGTTTGGCCAAAAGATTCGGAGAATTTTCCTTAGGCAGATTGTGTGGAAGGAGGACAGTTTCGACATTTCCTTCTCTGTTACTCTCCAGAATTCCGCACCATAGAGAAGCACAGAAAGTACACAGCTCTCATGCAGTCTTAATTTGGTGTTTGTGCTGTACTGGGAAGACTTCCAAATGTTGTTGAGAACAGCAAAGGCTGTTCTCGCTTTATTCATTCTGTTGTTAATGTCCTTGCTTGTTCCGCCGTCAGGTGTTACTATGCTTCCTAGGTAAGTAAATGTGTCTGTCTGATCTAACTTCTGGTTCCTTACTGTTATTGGCTCAGGATTGCCCACATTTAGTGTCATGACCTCTGTCTTCTTCAAATTGATGTTCAGGCCAACCTGCTGGCCATACTTATTCAGTCTATCGGTTTTGTCTTGAATGTGTTGGTGTGAATGCGCGAGTAGTGCAATGTCATCTGCATATTCCAAATCTTCCAGTGTAGAAAACGTCCATCTAATTCCTCTTGGACTGCCCTCTGTTGTCTGGCGCATCACCCAATCTGTGACTGTCAAAAATAATGTTGTTGATAAGGGGCATCCCTATCGTACTCCTCTTTTCACTTCGAAAGTTACATTACTCGATCCAACACTGCACATAAAGTTAGAATAGAGGTTTTTTATAATGGAAACAATGCGGCTGGGAATTCCATAAGCCCTCAGAATTTTCCATAGGCTGTCCCTGTGTATGCTGTCGAAAGCCTTTTCAAAATCAACAAAGTTAATGTACAGCTGTCTCTGCCATTCTGAGCACTGCTCTATAATGTTCCTGAGGGCAAATATATGATCTGCATATCTTCTGTTCTTTCTGAAGCCCGCTTGTTCTTTCCTCGATCAATGGTACCTATACCTTGTAGCGGAATGGCAGCTTGTGTACCCTGACAATCCCCAGAGCTATGCCAGTGGGAGTTTTACTCCTGGTAGGTTCAACCATGCTGGACTGGTCTGCGTGGGTAGGGGTCAGACAAAAGCTGGTACCCTGGTCCTCCAGGTTGGGTGTTTTAGCACAGGGCCGACACCCCTGTCTGTGTAAAAAATCGCACACGTTACGGAAACAGCAATAAATGAAAATACTTTGATTCGGGACGGACATCCGGAGTCTCAGGCTCGTATGACTGACAGTGGTGAAAGGGAGGACATGGCCTTGATTTATTTTATGATCATCTGTGAGATGATAATATTGTTCCTTGTGCCCGACGTGCTTAGAAGATTATACTATGAATTTTCACCCACAATCGGCTCCTTACTATATCACGCTTCAGATATAGTACCCTCCAGCACAGTGTCATTGCAGAGCTTCAATCGACCAGTGGATTCGATTGTAAGTGCGTCAATACAACGCTTGGAGAGGTCGTTAGATCGTCATTGAATATATTTATGCTCATGCTTTGTTAACGTGGTTGTTTCGTAAATCCATGCATCATACAACTTGGTGGCCGAAGAACTTCCGCTGACCTTCATGTGATAACGACCGTTGAAGTCAATCAAAGTCCGAGTTGATTATGAGATAGGCCAACATATTTACTGTCAAAACTATATTTATGAACTGTCCCTGCCAATGATGTCAACGTCGTCTTATAATAAATCGTCTCGTCATACATACTCAACAATGGGTCCAGTATGTATTATTTACCAGTTGGTCAGCCGTACGACCCAGTCGTTGCCGTTGTTTTTGTCCTGTTTTCATGTTCATAAAGAAGCGACGGCCCACAAGAAAAACATTCGCATAAGTCACCCCTATCAGAAACTAGAGCGGTAACAAGGGGTTTACATGTGACAGTGTCAACTCTATATAATATTGGTTTTACATGTAGCAGTTTCAGCTCTACAAAATAGGGTTTTACATGGGACAGTTCAGCTCTATATAATACTGGTTTGACATGTGACAGTTTCCGCTCTATATTTGTCATTTAATTTTGTTCGCTCTATTTTCCTCTCTGGCAGTATTGTTCTACCTTTATTGTGCGTACTAATTATGTGCGCCATTCGATTGTTGGCACGTTCTATTTTCCTACCTCCGACAGTATTTGGTATTTTCAAGTCTATGTTTACACTTCTTCCATTCATTCGTGTCATGTTTGTTTATGCGACATAAAATGTGCGCTCTCTTTTCCTCTCCTGCAGTACTGAACTACATTTGTTGTAGGTACTGAATTAGGTGCATTATTCTTTTGTTAGCACTCTCTTTTCCCCTATTTGTTCACTTTTCACGCTTCGATGCATGACAGGGCCAGACAAGCGTATTGCCCATCCCTGAGAGATGAACTGAGTCCCTAACACGTGATAAGACCACACTGACTCCAGGTAAATGCGAGAACAAAGTGTTTGCTAAGATTGCATAAGTACTTCCGACTCTACAGGAAACACGTCAGAAGTTGTAATGTAAACATTACCAAGAATTGTCGGATGTAGCAACTCCATATACAGAGGATGACTGTTTGACATTTTCAAATACATGAGTAAAAGATTTCATAATATGAACTTTGAATGTATTGGCTGGCTTCTGAGGCGCCAATAAACAACCGCGCTGAGCGAAAGTTTTGTCGAAAAAACGCCAGGTGGAAGCGTGGGCCGGGAACTTACGATATAACGTAGAAAAAGTTCGACATACGACACTGCACTCCTGAAATCGTCAAAGTAGACAGCTCGGACCTTGCCACAGAAAAAAATAGAGCCAGGATTCTGAATTTTTAGGAACGGAAAGCCGTATTAGAGCATCTTTTATCCACAGGAAAAGAAAACTCGCCAATATTAATACAGAACCGGACTCCTATAGAAACTACTCACAAGTCACAGAGGAATTCTAGAATAAGAAATAATATCCCAGACGTGTGTTCGAGGCATCTGTGTTAAGTTGCCAAGACTATTTACCTGAGCAAGACGTCTAAGATTTGCCTAGTTACTAGGAAGAGTTGTACACATTTTTATACTTTGAATTTTACTGGTATATACTAGCTAGGAGTGTTAAAGATTCATACAAGGCTGGCAACCTCAGCATGTGAAAAGGATACATTCATGAACCACAACAGCAAGCGCTGGTGATTGCTTCATGCTAGTTCTCACGGAAGAACCAAAAGCAGAGATAATCCCAGACTTCAAGTGGAGAAAGGAAGTGAATGATGATGACATCATATGTATATCATCATTTGTAATGAGTTGTATCTATGTTTAAAGTTGTTCCTTCAGGCACAAGCCACTTGCCGCTGTCCAGTTGAAATTTTTTCATTACATTAACTAAAAGAATGGCGATTTTTTTATCATATCCCCTGACTTATATGTTTTACACTCAGGGAGAGTACAAATTCTGATTTTAAAATTGGTGATGGACAGTGGGGAAAGGCGCCTGATCTAAATCAGGAAAACAAATACTTAGCAGTGGAATATGTTCTTTTATTCCCTCTAAGGTTAGTGGTACGGACTGGAGAGACCATTTGAGGTTCTACCTACGTTACCAGCTGTACTAGTCTGCGGTTCGAAGCTTGAGATCGAAACATGAAACCTACATCCCATGGGTGGTGAAGATCCCTGCCTTGACCGGAAGTGGTAAACTCCATAATTCTTTGGAGACATGCCCTTGCCACAGAGACGAAGTGACGGAACCAGCAGCACCAACATGTCAGCAATGTAAAAGCTAAGTTATAAGTTTAGCATGCCACCTCAAAAGATTATTTTCATCTCCCAAACCGAGATCTATGATGAACCATAATTTCTCATAATTACCATTTCATATTTATTTACATTTGTTTCAAAGTAATTGAGCATTAAATTTGTATATGTTGATTTTGACAAATTCATAGTTGAATTAATCATTACAGAGAGAAAGGCATATGTATGATCCAGAACCTCTAATATATATATATATATATATATATATATATATATATATATATATATATATATATATATATATATATATATATATATATATATATATATATATAGAGAGAGAGAGAGAGAGAGAGAGAGAGAGAGAGAGAGAGAGCTAATAAAAGGAATTTCGCTGAATTAAATCAGCTTGGGGCTTGAACGAGCAAATCATTTATATCCATCTTCACAAAAGGCGGCGGGTCAGATACAAAGTTAACGTGCTAAGACTCATTCAGCATTGTTCTTGACTTCTGAAATATCTTGTGAAAACTCCCTCGAGGTAGAAGCATCATTATCCGTCTATCTACAACTCTGCCAAGAGTAATCTTGTGCGAAGGTAGACACCTTTGAAGACCCACATTAGATACTCTAGGTTTTGGCCAGTGGTGGACCACTACTGCAGAGCAAGGGGAGGCAACCCGTGACATTTTACCTGAGAGTTGATACAGATCAGACCAGACTGGCTATCAAGGTCGTTTTCGTATAGTGATCCAGTTTTATGTTTTCACGGGAAGCGCCAGTACATTATCGAAAATGGTGACAGATTACAGACACATGAATGATGTAAGAAACTTCCGGACAGACTAGTTTGACCAAGATAGTGCAGGATGACTGCGAATGTAAACATTACCGAAAAGAGACGGATATAACAACTCCTTATACGGAAAATGACCGTTTAAAATTTACAAACGCATGAGTCATGCAGAAAATTCCATGAGGAACTTAACATAACACGCATGATTGAATACTATTGGCTGGGTAATTCTAGGTGTTATAAACAACACTTATGATTGGAGCCTGGTCAGATTGTAACAGCCACGTGCATGGGATGAAGGTTGCAATGTAATCTCACACTTTTGCCGGTTTAGAGGACTGTGAAATTCACCTCGTCGACAAGACAGCCAGCTAGACAGAGTAAGGAATAGTATCATAATTCCATTTACTGGACCAGACCTTGTTTGAGCATCTTGTGGACTTATATCCCAGGAAAACTCTACCTACATTAACACGGAAAGCCGGAATCCTAGGAATCTGAAACACAAAGTTAGAGTGGGAGCTTAGTATAAAGTACTACCCCAGACTGTGTGTAAGAAGCATCTTAAACAAGTAGCCTTAACTATTTCTCTGAGCCAGGAGTCAGTATTCCTTAAGAGATTTTAGGGTGAGTTGTACATTTTAAAATTCTTTATTTTGCATTTATTAACATGTAAATATGCTAATGGTGTCCAAGTCATCTGAGGCTGGCAACCTCAGCATACAGAATGATGGTTTCGTGGTGAACCACTACTGCAAGAGCTGGTGACTGCTTTATGTGGGTTTCTCATAGAGAACCAAAAGCAGAGGTAGTCCCAAGATCCATATGGAGCAGGGAGTGGATGATGATAGAACTGATGTACATATTTATTATATTATTCACCTTTTCAACCAGTCCAAATGTAAAGATATTCAATATAAATGTAATGAATGTTTTCCGCTCACTGGGATTTATATTAATACTCAGAGAGGATAAAGTTCTGATGCAGATGTGATGGTGAAATAAAAGGGGCGGGCACATGATTGTGTGCCAGGAAACCCAATAATCAGGAGGGTATTTGTTTCTCTTTTTTCATAATACTAGTTGGTGGTACCAGTTCAGGGTACTATCTCTGGAACAAAGTGTGTGGTATAAGTGGCCTGCTGTCAATGCTTGACACCATCATCAGACGGGTCTTGAAGACGCTGGACCAGCTTCATGATTACCCCTGATATTTCTTGGAACGTGTCACAACCTCCAGCCTTGACTAGTGATGATAGTGCATCAGTCCATAACCTGCAAAGAACCAAACATTGGCTGGAGCAGAAACCAACAAACTTACTGGCATTTAGTACAAACTTAAAAGCTGCCAAGTGAACTTTCAGACAATTCCCTCAATATCCATAACATTACCCTGTGATTATAACCCTTTTTTTAAAGAATTATTCATTTTACACTGTTAAATGTAATTGATTATTAAATTTGTTAATTGTATATATATATATATATATATATATATATATATATATATATATATATATATATATTTATATATTTACAGTAGAACTCCATTTATCCGAACCCCATGGGACCGAGCATCGTTCGGATAATCAAATGTTCGGAGTGCATGTACTTCCTTTATTAATTATTTTTGTTAAGAAAGAGAAATGTTTTCAAAATAACATTACAAACGATTCAAAACCAGGCGCAACTTACGTATATATGTACTTGCACAGATGTAGCCCACTATTTAAAATAATGAGGAATCCTCTTTTGCACCAAACTGGATAGTCTCCTTTTGGCTGCTAAGTACCGCATTCTCTTCAGCAGCAGAAGCTGTGTAGGACAGCTGTCATCTTCTTGCTCGTACCAAGCCATCGCTGTTTCTAGGGCTATAAAGGCCTCTTCAGGACTTGGTCGACGTTTTGGTTTTTCTTCATAATCTACAAGTACATCATGTACTTCTGAGGAGTCTTCATCATCGGTCACTACATGTATTTGGTTTTCTTCTTGCACAAGAGACAAAATTTCTTCGTCATTCAAAAACTGAAAACCAGAATCATTATCATCTTCTAGCCACATGTGTGCATCATCTTTGTCACAGTCCGAAAATCCGGGCATTGCTTGAAACAGTTCCACAACTTCATTTATACAATCATCATTTGTGTCCACTGCAGTAGTTTCATTTCCTCCTTTTTTCCCAAGCAATCTACTCCAAGCCTTGTTGAGATTATCTTGTGACAGGGTGGTCCAAGCATCAGCTAACATATAGCAGCAGTCTTTGAGATTAAGCTTTTTGGAAAACGCCACCACACTTTCTTCATCTTCAGCCAACAATAAACGACGCAGGACTTCCTTCTTGTACATCTTTTTAAGCTTTGCTATTACACCTTGATCCATTGGTTAAATCAGTGCTGTTACATTGGGAGGCAGAAAAATTACTTTAAAATTTGCATCAACTGCATTCAATGTATCCTTCTCTGGATGAGATGGTGCATTGTCCAGTAGAAGAATTACTTTTCCAGTTTTCTTTTCTTGTTCTCTCAACCTCTTCACATTTGGGATGAACTGATTTGTATACCAATCAAGAAATATTTCACTATTCATCCAAGCACTCTTCTGTGCTTTGTAACACAATGGGAGACATGTCACATTCTTTAAACAACGTGGTTTTTTGGCTTTGCCGATCATTAGCACCGGTAAACGATGACATCCACTGGCATTCGCGGCTACGAAAATTGTTACTCTCTCTTTGCACTTTTTAAACCCAGGGGCAGCTGCTTCGCGCTGAGATGCAAGTGATTTTTGAGACAATGATTTCCAGTATAAGCCAGTCTTCTTCTTCCAAAAAAGCCAAGAATGTTTCTTTAAAATTTTTAGCGGCAGTTGCATCGCTAGATAAAGATTCCCCTTGAATCTCCAATTCTCGTATGCCATGACGAGATTTAAAGTTTCTTAACCATCCCTGGCTAGCCTTAAAGTCAGGAGGACCGTCAAGTTGATTGTTGAACTGAAGTGCCTTTTCACACAACAGAGAACCAGAGATAGGTTCCCCTTTGCTTCTTGTTTGCACAAACCATATATACAAAGCCTCTTCCAATTTCACATCTTTCGCATTTCTCATGGTTTTACGTTTCTTCGACCCATTTTCACTATCAAATTTGGAAGCAAAACTCATAATTTTATCCTTGTTACTTTTGATGTCAGAGACGGTAGCTTTCCCAACATTGAAAATCCTCGCAAGTGAAGACACAGTTTCACCTTGTCCTAGTCTCTTGATAATTTCTGTTTTCGTTTCAATTGACAAAACATTGTGGTTCCTTTTATATGCTTTAGGCCTACTGGAAGATGCCATATTGCACAGAGAAATACTTGTACACCAAAATTATTCTGCTGCAGTAGCAGACACAATTATTTTAAGTTGAACTGTCTGTTTAGCCAGTGTTCTACCTAGAACGCACACGTACACTGGATTGGTAAACCAGATATTAACTGACTTTATGATCTAACTGACTTCCTGTACGTAAGCGACCGACCATTAGCCATCCCATTCTCTACAAATTGTTCGCACACATTTGAAGTTTGCCGCATCAAAAAATTCAGAATTTTAGTCTAACGTGACTGTGGCATCTGATTTTTTTTTTTTTTTTCTGGAAAAAATGTTAGGATAATTGGATGTTCGGATAATTGGGGTTCGGATAAATGGAGTTCTACTGTATATGTATGTATATATACATTTATAGTTGATTTAATCCTTTTGAGTTTACTGTACCCGTATGTCTCAGTCACCTTAAATACACTTAATACAAAGCTACTAAATTAAGATTTCACTGAATTAAATCAGTTGGGGGCTTGAAAGAGCTAAATCATACTATATATCTCTTCACAAAAGCTGTCGGGCAGATAATAAGTTAATTGTGCTAAGACCTATTCAGCATTGTTCTTGATTTCTAAATATCTTGTGAATACTTCCTCAAGGCAGAAGCATCATCGTTCTTCATATGCATCTCTGCCAAGAGTAATCTTGTGCGAAGGTAGATACCCTTGAAGATCCACACTGTATACTCTAGGTTTTGGCCACTGATGGACCATCACTGCAGAGCAAAGGGGAGGCGACCCGTGACAATATTATACTGGTTTAGCATCTGACACTTTTAGCTTTATATAATACTGATTTAAGATGTGATAGCTTCAGCTGTATATAATAGGGTTTAATGTGATAGTTTCAGCTTTATATAATTTTGAAGAATCGTTACTTATTTCCATGGATTAAAGCAAATGTTTCATTTTCGGAGATGCACCTTGTATATGATTCCTCAGTGTGCGCTGATATTTAAGGACATATTTCTAGATTCTTTCATTTCTTTTACCCCTTTTTAAGGTGAATTTCTTAGACTGAGGTGCCTGAATTAACCAAGGCAGTTATTGTGTAAGACTTTCAGCCCATGATTCGGAAGGCCCAGAATGGATGGTCACAGCATGAATGGAAAGCAACCACAGAAGCCTCAGATCTTCAGGAACTGGTGTGAATCTTTGACCCTGGTGTACGCGGCAACGAGAGAGCTGGCAGGTTCGCTTCGAGAACGCCCATAGGCGGGACACTTGATGTGGCTACGGGAGAGATACTAAGTTCAATTAATGATCACTTTTTAGATAACGACACTGCATTAGATCAATCAACAAGGCTAAGATCGCTGGAATATAGTATCAAACGTAAGACTAGGATGGACGTATTAGAGTATGCATCATCGTAGTTGTGACAGAATAACCTCGAACGTCACATTTACCTGTGCCATCCTATAATTAATTCTGTGCTCTTCCCTTTAGTTTTTCCAACCTCTGACAGGATTTGGCATTTTCAATTCATTGTTTACACTCCCTTCTCTCAATTCTTGTTATGACGGGACTTTAGCGACCATCTTTTGTTGATTAGGGTAATCAATCCCTTTCGTTTGAACCCATATTTACACTTCAGATCGGTAGAGAAGTGTGGTTTACTAATGTGTAACACATTGTCCTGCCAGATGGTCCATGGGTGCGGCCGATTAATAAGTAAACAACCTTGGGATGACCACCGTCTATAATCTTATCGCTGTGAATGTCTCCGTCGGATCAAGTTGTTGTCAATGTTTGCTGGACCGGGTTAATGTCATAATCGTTTCCGGACAAGACTTGTCGGAAGAATAATTATTCATCTTGAAATAGATTACCTATGACATATTATGTAGTCGTGAGTGGTCGATGATCGATAATAAACGGACGCTGGTATACTATATATGGTGACTGTAAACAACACATTTATTTTTGCGTTTTGTTACGCAGGAATTTTTCGTGAGAGAAGGGGAAATATACGCATCATGCATGCTATTGGCTTGGCATGTGAGATGTAAAAATTCAACATTTCTGATTAGAGCCTTGTCATATAGCAGCAATCTCGATGTGGGCCCAACGTTGCCTTATAATTTAGCGCCTTGTGAGTTTACCACACTGTGAATTCAACTCATCAAGAAGACAGCTAGAAAAAGGAATAGGATCAGGATTCCATTTTAAAGGACTGGACAATGTGTTTGAGCGTCCTGTGAATTTACACAATGACAACTCTACCTTTATTAATACAGAATGCCCGGAATCCTAGGAACTTAAACAATGTCATAGTAAGAGGCATTTTAATCACGTTGCCTTGACTATTTCTCTGAGCCAGAAGTCAGTCTGTATTCCCAAAGAAATTTGGAGTAAGTTGTACATTTTATAATTCTATATTTTGCATTATTAACATGTGAAAAGTGCCAGTGGATGTCCTAGTCATACGAGGCTGGCAACCTCAGCATATAGAATGATGGTTTCAAGAACCACCACTGCAAGAGCTGCTGACAGCTTTAAGCGGGTTTCTCATACAGAACAAAAAGCAGAGGTAATCCCAAGTTCCATATGGAGCAGGGAGTGGATGATGATAGAACTTATGTACATACTTATTATATTAACCGTTTCAACCAGTGCATATGTAAATGTAAATATGTTCAATATGAATGCAATGGATGTTTTCCGCTCACTGGGATTAACATTAATGCTCAGAGAGGGTAAAGGTCTGAGGCATATGGGATGGTGGAATGAAAAGGTGGAACACCTGATTTTGGGCCAGGAAACCCAATAATCAGGAGGGTATTTGTTTCTCTCTTATGTCATGATATTTGTCGGTGGTACCAATTGGTGGTGCTATATGTGGAGCAAATGAGTGGTATAAATGGCCTGCAGTCAAAGCTAGACACCTACAGCAGACGGGTTGTAACAGACGCTGGACTATCTTCGCAATTAACCTACGATACTACGAAGGACGTGTTGCAACCACCAGACTTGACCAGCGACGAGTTAACCAGTCCATAATCTGCAAAGAACAAACATCGGCTGGAGCAGAAACTCACCGACATCTTACTGGCAGCTAAATACCCATTCAAAGCAGCCAAGTGAACTCTCTACTAATGAATTTTTTTTTCAAAGCAGACCATCACCTGTGAGGAAATTTTAAAGACTATCTAAATTCACCTTACCCTTATTTATTTTACATTTGTTAACGATAATTGATTATTACATTAGTTATGTGTAAAAATACAAATTTGTAGTTGATTTAGTCATTTTTTGAGTGAAGTGCATCCGTATGTTTTAGTCATTTTAAATACTTAGAGCTATTTAAGTAATATTTTACTGGGTTAAATCAGTTGGGGGATGATCGGAACGAGCAAATTCCTAACTCACAGAAGGTCAGGAAAGATAAAACGTTTACATGGCCTGGATCCTATCAGCCGTGGTACTTGATTTCTTTAAGTTCCTATGAGGCTCCCTAGAATTGAAGCACCATTCTTCAATTCACATCTCTGCCAAGAGTAATCTTGAGTGAAAGATAGACACCTTTGAAGACCCTCAGTAGATACTCTAAATTTCGGCCATTATTGGACCATCACTGTAAAGCAAGGGGAGTAAATCATGTGACAGTTGTGCATACAATCAGCTGGCTACAGGAACAATTAGTAATAGTATTCATACCCTTCGACATTTGCTAAGGGAGACCAAGCAATATGTGAGCACAATGATGTCCATTCTAATCAACACTCAATCTTTCTTACAGATACGCATTATTTTTGCCGCATTTGTTATTTAGAGTGAGGTCTTTTATTTTTACTTCCGGTCTTGTATTGATGTTGTCTATAAAACACAAGTACAGATCAGTTTGTAATTCCATGACCTTATCTTTTAAAACACTGAGCCATGAGGAGACAAAAAAAAAAAGACTAGGACAACTGCTCACATGTGACATGTCACATTCATTCATTAACTTTTTCTGCCCATCCTTTTTACTATCTATCTATCTCTTTTTTTTTTGGCCTTCATTTACTGGTAATTATCCCCAGGTTAAAGCAGCTATATAGCGAACCGTACAGTCAGCTGGACAAGGAAGTTAAACGCCAAACCCGAACCAACAAAAGGCATTTCCTAGACGCTCTTGCAAGAAAGGCAGAAGAGGCAGCACTAAGAAATGAACAAAGCACAGTATACAAAATAACTAAAATCATCAGCGGAAATTGAGGTGCAAACAATATTACATTAGTAAGAGATAAGCAAGGAAATCTCATCACGACAGCAGAGGGACAGGAAACAAGATAGGCAGAGCATTTCAGAAAAACTCTGAACAAGAAACCACAAGAGACACAGTTGAATGTTCCTGAGGTTGAAAACGATCTAGATGTTAATACAGACATTCCACGAAAAGAAGAAATCATCACAGCAATCAAAGAGTTAAAGAATGGAAAAGCTCCTGGCCATGATAACTTAAATGCAGAGCTATTTAAGACAGACCCTGAGCTAGCAGCAGAACTATTAGAACCACTATTTGCACAAGTCTGGAAAACAGGGACAACACCAGCGGAGTGGAACAAAGGAATAATTGTCAAATTGCCCAAGAAGGGAGATCTTGCAGACTGCAATAATTGGAGAGGAATCACTCTTCTCTCAGTTCCCAGCAAAATACTAGGCAGGATAATTATACAGAGAATTTCAAAAGCAGTATACCACAAACTGAGGAAAGAACAAGCAGGATTTAGAAAGAACAGAAGATGTGCAGATCATATATTTACCCTCAGGAACATTATACAGCAGTGCTCAGAATGGCAGAGACAGCTGTACATTAATTTCGTTGATTTTGAAAAGGCTTTTGACAGTAAACATAGGGACAGTTTATGGAAAATACTGAGGGATTATGGAATTCCAAGCTGCATAGTGACAATCATAAAAAGCCTCTATGCCAACTTTACGTGTAGCGTTGGGCAGAGCAACCTAACCTTTGAGGTGAAGACAGGAGTACGACAGGGATGATCCTTATCAACCATTCTATTTTTAACAGTCATAGACTGGGTGATGCGCCAGACAACAGAGGGCAGTCCAAGAGGAATAAGGTGGACTACATTGTCTACATTGGAAGATCTGGAATATGCAGATGACATTGCACTACTAGCATATTCACATCAACACATCTAGGAAAAAACGGATAGACTAAATAAGTATAGCCAGCATTTGGGCCTGAACATCAATGTAAAGAAGACAGAGGTCATGACGATCAATGTGAGCAACCCTGAGCCCATAACAGTAAGGAATCAGCAACTGGAACAGACAGACACCTTCACATACCTAGGATGCATAGTAACAACAGACGGCGGAGCAAGCAAAGACATCAACAACAGAATGAACAAAGCAAGAACAGCCTTTTTTTAAATCTAAACAACATCTGGAAGTCCTCTCAGTTCAGCACGAACACAAAGTTAAGACTATATGAGAGCTGTGTACTTTCTGTGCTTCTCTATGGTGCGGAATGCTGGAGAGTAACAGAGAAGGAAATGTCGAAATTGTCCTCTTTCCACACAACCTAAGAAAAATGTTCCGAATCTTTTGGCCGAATACCATCACCAACCAAGAACTGCTTACTCGGAGCAAGCAAGAGGACATGCACAACATCATAACTGGCAGACGCTGGAATTGGGTTGGCCATGTCCTCAGAAGAGACCCCGATGCCATCACAAGAACAGCTATGCTATGGACCCCGGAAGGAAAACGAAAGAGAGGCCGACCGAAAATAACTTGGCGTAGGACTGTGGAGGCTGAGATGCAAAGAATGAACCAGAGTTGGGGCACTGTACGAAGGATGGCCACCGACCGAGCAAAGTGGAATAAATTTGTTGCTGCCCTACAAGACGGCACCAGGCGTAATGGCCATTGACTGCTTTGACGGTCGGCGGCTAAGGATAAAAGAAAATCTTTTTCTTCAGGTGTACGCGCCCCTTAGATTACAACCACATTTTAGGGCTTGGCCACTCCTCGCATGTTTATCTAATAATTGTGAAAACTCAACGCAAAACAGGGACGAGGGACTGGCATATGATATATTGCCAGTTAACGAGTTAAGCGATCTCACCAAACCTTAGAATTACCTTATTTGTTTCCGCCAAGGTGAAAAAAGGAGACAGACAAATATTGTAGAATTAGGATAGTTGCTTACAAGATAACTTGTTTGTTTATCTGTTTGCGGTGACCTGAGAGATTGTTGATCTTTGATTCTAAAAATATTGACCGGAACTTGTGACGCAATAATTCACGGCGATACAGTATTTAGCGAAGCTATTCCATCCCTCTGAAATAACAACACATCTTGAATAATAAAAGATGCGTAAGTGAGTGATACAGATTAAGACACTACAGTGATGATTAGTTTAGTCAAGAAACAAAACCCCGAAATTGAATGTCGAGTGAGCGAAATTTTCGGATATAATGACTCCCGTGTTCAAGACTCGGGACTTTATTCCACTTCATCACGCAGACAGCAGACAGAACGATTCTAATATAGGACGCGATTAATTTTAAAATTAGCTTTTGTAAAAGTAAAAGTGTTACGATTCTTAAGAATCTTCCCCAAGTGAGAAAGTTAGTATTTGTAGATTAGCAACACTGAGAAGACTGCATCTTCACGGCTGCAGTATGCACTATCGACAAATCTCTGTATAAGCGTCTGGATACCCTTTATACAGAAGGGGTGAGTCTTATATGTATATTTTTTCATTCTTATATGTGTATTTAACATGTATAAATATGCTTATTTATGTACAGTTGTGTATGCGGCCGACAATCTCATCATGTATGATGATAGGAAACTCTATATAGAGCGATACAACAGGAGGCAATCTGATCATCAGAAGGAGTCCCCCACCCGTCGATCAAGTGTTTCGGCCCTTTGTTCTCCTTTACACTCTAAACCAACACTGCAAGAGCTGAGACGGCTTCGTGGAGGTTTCCTCGCAATGAACCAATAGCAGAAATAGCCCCATGCTCCGTATGGAGCAGAAAGAGGATGATCATGACATCATGGTGTATTTACTTATATATCAACACGGCTTTTCAGACTGACAGACTACTGTATATTGTACTATGATTCATCTGCACTCTTCCGCTCTCCTAATACACATTCATCTGTCTCAGTGGCCTGGGATTTCGTTCTTATGGACATCGGAAAAATTCAGAGAAAGTTGAAATGGTGGAAGAAAGCGGAAGTCTCTTGATGCCTACATCAGGAGACACAAGATTTATGGGAGATGCTATTTTGTATATCTCCTTAGTTTCTGGTACTTTCTGGACCCCAATCATAAGAGACAGCCCCAGAGGACATTCGAAGTGGCAAACTAGTGTGATTCACTCCAAACGCCATTCGACCCTGACGTCCGAAAAAAAGTCAAGATTTTTATAAGAATCAGCATCAATCCACCAAAACTCCAGTGACAACCCACTGTCGCCAGCTGACCAGCTAAGTTAACATAACTAGCCCAGTGCATAGACTCTGATACTCCACCTAAAATTAATTTCACCCTATGACAAACATTACAATTTTTACAATAAGATAACTTCCTACCGAACTGTTGTTTATGTTGTTGTTGAAGTCATCTATTTTTATTTAACCTTGTTCTCTCAAATATTTCATAAATAAATATACTTGTGTATATATTTTTAAATATAAGTCCTTAGTTGGAGTTGATAACTTTGTTGATTGAAAGTTGATGATTGCACCCGTATGACTCATTTTAAATACATTTATGCATATAATATTATGATTTTCAGATTCTTTTATTTCCTTTAACCATGTAATATCAATATGTTGCAGAATTACCTTCGGCTGGTGGCTCATTTCACACAAGTCTAGTGTCACAGCGTAACAAATATCAATCTCGCAGAAGTGGGATGGGGGATACAAACTTTACACACAAAAACAGAGAAGACTCTCTAAAATAGGCGCCTACACCTCATATTTAGTCACTTCGATTACGGAAACAACAGCAAATGGATTGATTTGCCGTTGCCCTAAAGACGCCAATAGGCGTGATGGGAAACAATGGCAAAGAAAACCTATCTGCTGTTGCCCTAAGACGCCACTAGGCGTAATGGCCACTGACTGCTTTGACGGTCGGTGGCTAAGGACGGAAGAAGAAAAAAGACACCTCATATTTACCTCAAGAGTAATTCTTGAGCGAAAGTTTCGCCTTTGATAAACTCATCCTTTACTATAACTCTCTGGCCACATTCATGGGCCACTACGGCAGACAAAGGGAGATAACCGCGACATCAAACCAATTGCCATAGCAACTACATCATGCAGGCTAAAAATAAACTGCACCATAAACCAACAATGCAAGAGAACATGAAGTGCTTTAGCGTAAGCATCTTTTTTCCTTTTTTTGTCCTTACCTTAGACAAACCCGCAATGTTCTTCCAGAAGTTCTGGTTTTATTGTAAACCTTATCGCGATACTGAATTACTGTTATACAGGTCATGTTTTCTCCTACAGCTAATGGTGCGGTAGCTCTTCGCTTCAGAATTTCGTCGGTAAAGCCAAGCTATTGATTTTCGCAGTTCATCAGGTGTGTGTCTGCTACTGCAGCTGTCATACGACGGCCTTTTCCATACCTCTGTTCTAAAACTCGTCTGCCGCCTTTACTGTTTTAGCATTTGTGCCCAAGACCATCTGCTTTGTCACGCGATGTTAGAACATTCTTAATTTCTGTCGAGAAAGTTATTTTTATCATTTCATGGCCCAAACTTCACTGATGCTTTCTGGTTATATGTCTTCACATGACTTAACCTTTTGTTTTTTGGTAGTCAGTCGGTTATGTACCTTGTAATATATCTGCACCAATCTACTTTTCTTTTTAGTGGTTTTTGATGACGCAGCACATATTTAGACGGCGTTCCTTCTGCTGCATTAAGTTTCTTTAATATCTTACTTACTTAGTCGTTCCTCTTCTACCGTGAGGTGTAGAGGTTTGTAAGAGAGAGCGCCATACTATTCTATCGGCTGTCTTCCCCCTGGCTTCGTTCCATTCTAGTCCTCGGTCCTTCAAAGATTGTCTAATGTTGTCCTCCCGGCAGACTTTGGGTCGTCCTGGAGGTCTGGATCCCTGGCTCTCAGTTCCCCATGCTTGCCGTGGTAGCCGATCTTCTCCCATTCTGCAGACATGGCCAAACCATCTCAGTTGGGACTGTTCTACTTGGGTCTGCAGGGATTAGGTTTTTAGGCCTTGACATATCGTCTGGTTGCGGACCATGTCTCTTCTTGTTACGTCAACCACCTTCCTCAGATACCCCATTTCTGAGGTTTGGATCTGGCTTTTGTGGGTTGTAGTCATTGCCCACGACTCGCATCCATACGTCAAGACTGGGACATAGGTGGAGCTATACATCCATCTTCGTCTTCCTAACAACTTCTCTTTTGCTGAGGAATCCTCGACTTATGTCTTGAAAAAGTCTCACAGCTGCTGCTCTTCGGGTAGCCAACTCTTCTTTGATGCCTCCCTTCCGGTCTATGACAGCTCCAAGGTATTTAAAGTGGTCGACCTGCTCCAGGACCTGTTCTCCCGTCTTAATCCTATTTTGTGTGGAGGTATTAAACTGTATAATCACCGTGATTTCTTTATCAGACTGTATGCAAATATGTACCTCGATATTCTTTAAAGCCTTCTCCGCGTTCTATAGTTTTATTCTTAATTCTCCTATTACTCGCTAGGGAAGAATGTTGTAGTTTCCTTTCGCTCAGCGGGAAAGTAATGCGTTCCTTCAGTCCTGAGCTTGTAGCCAGTATGATTATAAATATTGTTTCCTGGACTTTCTTGGCGTCTATGAATGTTTTAGATACTACCTGAATAGTAAGGCTTTCCAATAATAAGTCAGTTTAAAAATAAACGAACAAAGAAGAAAGAGAAACTTGCATGCCACTATTATTTTGACTACATGGTGGAACTAGAACAGACATGTTTGCATTCAGTGGTAATGGAAAACTATAGCTGGCTTCTGTTCTGTGGTACACGGTGTACAAACGATGTAAAGCACTGGTATGGCGTATTAATAATATAAGAAGTGTTACAAATTATGTGTCCATGAATACGACTAGAAAAGTTATACCCCCATCGCGAACAGTTAAAATAAGAACAATCAACCCGAATGAATATTTTGAGATACCAGTACGTGCCAACCACTTCAGCTCTTCTGCTACCTTGAACGCCCTCAGAAATCAGCTTGAATGTACAGTTCTTAAAAACAGCAGTAGACAACCTCAGACTGCTGACACATGTATAGACTTTCTGTTCCTCCTATTTCGGGCAGTCATTTTATCAGTGCCACAGGTATACACTGACTAGCAGGTCCCATCTTCAGCTTACTGGACTGATGGTGCCTCGGTCTGTTGTGCCTGTGCGGAGTCTGAAAGATTAATACCTGTTCTTTTCTGCTGAGCAAGTGCCGGGCATCATTTTTATAGTGGTCTGGATGCTCTTTTTCGCACCTGTTCCCGCATCTGCTCTTGGTGAGTCTTGTAGTCTCTCCATAACTTATGCTTATATCAGTTTGAGATAGTTTTCCAATCTCCAAGGATATTGTAGTAACTGCCGACGAAGTTTGCACAGCGTTGCTCTCATGACAGCCAGGTCTTCGTTTCCTTGATTCCCGAGTGGACCACTTCAGATCAAAATGACAGCGCTGGCATAAACATGTGAAAATAACAATGAAAATCATCAAAGGAAAGAAATAAAAATGTGAAAACGTTACACCAACAATGTCATAAGCATTTGCTTTTGACTGCACGTCCAAAAACAAAACCAAGCCCATCTTTAGCAGAAACAACTACTGTACTTTCAGAACTACAGAAGTAGTAAAGACAGTCAGAAATAAAGCAAGTGAACCTTTCAACAAGAAATCAATACCTGCCCCCAATTTGTGTATTCCAGCAATTTTGACGTACAATTCAAACACCTGACATTTGTATACCTTTGATGCCAACAAGGGATCAATATGAGAAAGGCAGGGCATATAATGCTGTCATGTGACACTGTGGTCTAAAAATATTGAAGAAGAAAAAAAAACGCACTAGCGTGACATCAGCATATTTTATAACCACAAAAGAAGTAGAGATAAAAACAGTGGAAAGAGAGACTTTTTAACTTTTCCCAAATGGTAGCTATGCATCGATCATTAATACATGGCTGTGAATCATTCATGTCTTCCTTAATGTGATCTGAATAGCAGCTGTCGCCATATCAGTATTATCATTGCCATATTATTAATCGATTAAGTGCAATGTCCCTTGTAGTGGTGTTTGATGGTATTGTATGATGATGATATTACTAAATGTAATTGTATGAGGCCAGCTGTGAAGGCTCCTGAGGTAAAATGTAGTTGAGAATTGTCAGAAGGCCTTTCTTGCTACCACTACGACCTCACACTTAATTTTTTTTAATGAATGTGGCTACGTAAAGTGTCTAGGGTTATGCTATGTAGTATGGTGTAATGGATTATAAATATACCCACAGATATGTAACAAGGCTAATAATATTAATAATTGTTAAAATACACTGAACTAACTCACGTGTGTAAAAATTTTGATAAAATTATATTACATTTATTTTGTTCTGTGTCAATTTTTTAGGTTGACCAGAACTTAAAAGGATTTAGAGATTTTGAAAAAAAGAAATGCATGGAATAGTATATCATAAATGCAATAGTGTACATATATATGTACTATACTAGTTAGTTTTATTAAAATGTTCTAGTAGTTATCTACTTGGGAGGATAGTACTGTTTGTGCTGTTGGGGTGGCCTCATCACACCTGTCTATATTGACTACACAGTGTCCAGAAAATGGTGGGAATCTTTATGGGGTTCTTAGTAACTAAAGGGCGTTGGTGAAAGTCCAGCAGACCAGAGGCTCACTCATCTGGTAGTTGTCGCTCTGGTGCTGAAATCAGGTGGTCCCACCTCTCCGTGCGGGCGGGCAATGATGGTGGTCTCTGTCACAAATACTGCACAGATACACTCGAGTAAAGTCACCAACTGAATAGACCCTGCTTTGTTGACGACAGAAACTCGCAGCTCTGCAATCAAAGTAGGGGCCATGTGTCAAAATCTATTCTCTACCCACGTCTGGACACAACAGTGACACAACAACCACATCATACAGACAGGTCAGATCTCTCTGACCAAACAGCACATTTACCATGGTGGTTTTACATCAGATAGATCCTCCCAGACTATAGATCCTGAAAAATGTTTATTAGTTTTCGGCCCTAAAAGAGGATAGGTAATATGTTTCATTATTCTCAACACTTGATCTGTCTTGCATAATCCTTGTTGGAGTTTATATATATTGTTGGTCCCTAGACCCTGACTAGGGCGGGGGGTCTAGAGCAAATCCCTACTTGTTTGTAAGGCTAGATTTCGATATGGCAGTATCAAATCACTCGAACATGAAACAATATTCAAAATATATAAGGAAATAATTTCAATCTTACCAGATTATGAATAAATAACACAGAATTGCTAGCAAAACTCAGCTGAGCTGCTGGCTATAGTATGGCGTCCCTAACTTTCTTTCTCTTTCTTTCATATGGAAATCACCACACTTTAAAATCTGTGTCTATCACTGAACAACTATTGAGAAATGACCCCACTTTCGCGTCTGAGCGCTAATGATATGATTGTCTGTGGCCAATCACTGCCTAGTTTTATTTTCAATTCAAATTTCCTACCATAAAGTCATTTCAGTCATGCTTCAGTCAAGTATGGATGGTTATCTGTTAGTCTGTCCGTCTCTACTTGTGTTTCTACAAAATGTGCTTGGTTTTTGAACCAACCTTTCTCTCCCCTCCAAAATTTTGTCGTTAAAAGTTATTTTTAGACACAGCCACCACAATATCCCCTTTCCTCCATACCACGTAGATTTGAACACCTGCGTCCAAGGTCGTGTTTTTGTGTGCAAATTGCGACACTTTTTTTATTCAACACAGTCTGTCGATGATGTGAACTACACTGTCTTTTGTCATTATCTTCAATATTATCTATCCTTTTGTAAAATTAAGACCATCTTAGTTCACTGCTCAGAATAGGCCATCCGGCCAGCTAATTTTTATATTCCTAACATTAATATTAAGAAAAAAATTACTTTTTAATTTTTGTAATATTCCTAACATCTGCGTTTTACCGCTCCATTCAAATCAAAAGCCTGGTATCGCAAAAGCGTCCAATAAATGCTCCGGAAACTGGCTTGTTAAGAAAGAAAGCGACATATTCGAGATAAGGACAAGAAGAAGACAGTGTTTTCTAGTAAATTGTGGAAAGTGTGTTCTATTTCCCCACGACTTTAGCTTCTGTCATCAGATCCCGTAAAGAAAGAACCCCCAACCTCATCTAAATGTAGAATTTTTCTTATATGCAAACATTTAACACCGACAGCACGAGTGATACATTAACGAAATAGATAATGACCAAAAGGTTACTGGGTTTATTAATTATTTACTCATATAGGGTTAGTAAATAGTAGAGAAATAAAAAGTGATGATGATGAAAGACAATTCACACACACACAGATGAGATATAAATAATGTAGTTAGTTAACTATGAGAATGAAACTATGTTAATAGTGAGGTGATAATGTGATATATTAAGTGTTGCCACACTGATGTCCAATCTACACTGTCTATGTGTCTCTTAATGCTCTCCACTGTATGATGATACACATGTATGTATAGACTGCCCAATTTAGGTGTATGGTATGTTGTTATCTCCAAGACGAGGACATACTGATGAAAACTACTGCAGTAATGAGAGCTTTGACGATATACAGTCCTTCAATCGTTTGGCTATCTCTCTCTAGTGTTGACAAACCGTTGACGTCTCAGGAAAAGGTGTATTATCTGATCTCCGAAAGGCACTGGATAGACTGGAGCTCTTCACGAAATGATCTTGGTATGTAGACTCATCAACTTGAGTATGTACTCTTGATTCATAAAATATGCTTTGGAATGAGTTGAACGTGCTAGCTGTATATGCGACTCAACTTGTAAATATGAAATCTTGATTCATAAAATATGTATTGGAGTGAGTTGAACTTTGTATAATAATGAGAATCCGCTGAGAGTATGTACTCTTGACTCAGGGAATATGTTATCGAGTGAGTTGAACTTGATATGAGAATCAACTTGTGCGTGCTTCAGCTTGACTCAGGCGGAAATCTGCTGAGTGAGTTGAACTTGATATAAATAGGAGAATCAAACTCTGAGCACTTGATAAGCAGGTGAATAAAATGGCTGCGCATCCACTGTTTAAAAACGTGGGCGAGAAATCTTCCCTTTAACTTAGGAAGTGAAGGACGTCCTATTTTGTGAGGTCTGCTCTCCGGGCGTATACTTTACTAGCTTCCTTCCGGTTAGACGCCAAATACGTAATGTGTAGACTCAGACTTCTGCTGGACTGAAGACACACGAAGTGACTTCGTAAGTTTTACATCTAATATCAATGGTTGAATTTCTCTTATAATAATCCTCACTACTGATCTCTCTGTTCTTAATTCTCTGGCAATGATTATGGATGACATGAGGCGATAATCTAACAAACTAGATGAAGGTGAAGTGTGAACTATGAATTACCTCCTATCATCTTAGAGGAAAATCTTTGATTTAATTAATCATTTACTAGAAGGATTAATTGTAAAAAGTCTTCTGCACAGTTAGCTATGATGCTAAGTGTAAAAGTAAATCTTAACTAAAGACTAAGGACAATTATTAAGTTTTTAAAAGATTTACCAACCTCCTTTTCCCTTCACAAATTCCTTAAGAACACTATAAACACCACATATATGAATTAATTATCCACACAAGAATGAACAAGTTTACTCAGATTAAGCTCTGGGAAAATCTTCTGCCCCACAATGTTGATAACTTCGTACTGATTTCAACGTACCCTCTGATTATATCTCTGGGTGCCAATGTGTTCCAACAATGGATGTGTGATGTATAACTCTGCCTACAAACCAATCGCTAGGCCTCCAAATGGTCGCCTAGGCCTTGGCTCTCTCATGTCATTGTCTAAAAGGGGGGTCGGCTCTCGCAACAAACTTTCAATGCCGTGCTGCATGTCCGTTTTGCAAGACAACCGGGTGTTTGATGATTGTGTCGTGGAATATTCTAATCCACATATATAAATTATCAAGTAAATATAAAGCCTAATAAATACATATAATAAATAAAGGAAGAAGAATGGTAAAGAACAGTGCTGTCACAATGACTGTACTCGAAATCCCCCTTGTTTTCTGCTTCGTCTGCAAATTGTAACGCTTTCACGTTGATAGTAAAAGCTTACTGTATTATACCCGCTTTCTTCAATGAAACGTGTGCTGTATTTCTTGGAAAAACATTGAGAGGCAGACTGCGTAATGACCTAAATTAATCCTAACATTAATTATACTGCGTTACCAAAACGAACGAACAGATGGACTAAAGGATAAAGAGAGAGGGAGGGCTGAAAATCAGGAACGCATGCAACACGCGTCGCGCGATACACAAATGCTGCCATCACGCGTGTAAGACTACATGCACTAACTTTTTTTCAGACGGACAGTGATAAAATACATTACCCTTCCCAGAGTTAGGTTTTAAAATCACAAAAAACGCTTATTAGGAAAGATAACAATAGATGGGTTTACGGTTGAAAACATAACAGTACCCAGACAGCACATCTTCGAAACAGGAGGTAGAAAATACATATTTTGAACGCAGCCACGTAGCTCTTTTAAATTTGGATATTTGGGTTCCTTGGGGCTTGCTGACAAAGAATATGTAAAACGTTACGCAAATAGTCCAGGAATTAATAAATTATACCCAAAATAAAATAGTGGGGATGCCTGACAGCATGGAATCATTTCTGCTCATAAAATTTTTTTATAACGTGTTTGAAAAAATCTTACGTTACAGAATTAGCCTACCATGTAAACTCCAAATTGATTGGAGCGCAACAAATGAAAGACTAACCACGATTGGTCGGGCTATAAATACTATCTTTCGTTGTTAGGGGAGACGTGAAAAGGTAACATTTTTTCAAACACTTGTCGAAACGTGGCCTCATTGGCTAGACTCGCTGATATACTCACTTAGGAACGTTAGTTCGAGACCACTAGTGCAAATGATCTTGATAAAGCAACAGTGCGTTGAAGCCAGCTCATATTTGTGTTAAATAAAAGCCTGGAACATAAGCAGATGGGAATTTGTGCCAGTAATTGTGCCAGAATTCATTGCTAATCAACGTATCTGTGTTTATTTCCATGAAATTGTGGTAAGCTTGAACCATTCAGTATTTTTTAATGAAAATTGAATGTAAATTGTTAATTTATGCCTGTATATATATGTGTAGTTCAGTGGCAAACAGGAGATAAAGCCTATAATGCTCCAGCCTGAACAGAGGGTGTCGGAGGGAAGAAAAACGGCATGGAATGGCCAAATAGTACACTGACACCTGGATGATTGATTAGACAGAAATAATGCTGGAAGTGCAGAGGCGTAGTGACCATTAAGGAGGTAAATACTGGTATAAAGTATTTCAGATGAAGCTGACAGTTGGCCTAACGCTCTGAACTCAATGTTTGTGTTGTATTGTGCTCAGTGTAGAACTAGAGTATCAATTAGTTATGAAGTAGAAGGTACATCCTTCTTGCTTTCAGGGACCGTGGTCTTGATGGTACTGAGCAGCACCTGGTCAGAGCTTTGCTGAATCCAGAGTCGGACAGCATACTCCTTGGTCTTTTTAGCTATCAGTGAGGTGTCTCCAGAGCCCAGGGGAGAATTCGAGCAGAGGAGTCCTTTCCTGCCGCCATCACGCAAGATAAGCTGATTTGGCCAGCTGAGCTCAACATTATGTCCCCTCATCTTGAAATGACTTTGTAAAAATAACATTCAGAGGGGAATTTAATTGTCTTAATATCAGGAACTGGAACATCTCCAATACTAGTCCCAAAAGACAAACTATTGAAGTCATGATGACAAATACCAACAGAGCTTGAACAAAACAAAACCAGTATTACCTCATATTACCACTACACAACTGACACACATAGGATATTTTAATAATATATGTCACTACAATATTCATATTGATAAAGTCTGTACATATACTTGTAATTAAAATTGATTGTGATTCCTGGTTCCTTTGTATTTGAATCAGGACACATATACCTTTATGATAACCATGAATACATATTGTTATTTGAAAAGTTATCAGTGACTCCTTAAGATATTCTCATAGAGTGTTATATGTATGTGAGTGTCACAGTGTTGTCAAGAGTAGTGGATTAAATTAAATTGTTTATCTGTCTGTTGTTGTGACTTACACTTCATCATACACATACCCTAGACACCTAACGTAGTCATCACACTATTCCAGAATAATTCTGACTGAGATATATAGATATGTGGTAGCAAGTAAGGTTATCTATAATACACTACTCTTAATAGATATAGATACCTTCACAGCTGATCTCAGTCAGTACACTAAGTCCCCTATAAATATTTATAACATCCCACTTCACCACATATATTGGGGTCTCACTCTTGGGATTTTGAATCTTTCCCTATTAAAAATATTGGGGGTAATTCACTTCAGGGAATATAAGAATTAAAAGGTATCCTTGGGTGGAATTAAATAAGGTTGAGCTCACGGTGCCTGTGTTGTCCATTAGATATATTTAGAGATTAAATTGTTGGTTAGACATTGTAGAAATTTACCTGATAGACAATGGCGGACCTGGCCAAGTTTCGATCTGCTGCTGTTCAGACTGCAAAAGAGTTAGGATTAGATGGGCAAGTTATGGTTGCCTATGTCACGACGGAATGTGACAAATTTATTGAACGCGAAGAAAGAAGATTAGAAAAAGAAGCCGAAAGAAGGTTAGAGGCTGAAAGGGAAATTAAGAAGTTACAGTTTGAAGCTGAGGCTGAGACTAAGAGGTTGCAAGCTGAGGCTGAGACTAAGAGGTTGCAGATTGAGGCTGACAAAGAGGCTAAAGCATTGGAAGCCGAGGAAAGAAGACAGGCTGCAGAAAGGGAAGAGAAGAAATTAGCTGCAGAAAGGGAAGAGAAGAAATTAGCTGCAGAAAGGGAAGAGAAGAAATTAGCTGCAGAAAGGGAAGAGAAGAAATTAGCTGCAGAAAGGGAAGAGAGGAAATTAGCTGCAGAAAGGGAAGCAGAAGATAAAAGATTACAAAGGGAACATGAGTTACGACTAAGGGAGTTTGAGTTTCAAGGCCATGCTCCTGAAAATGGTGCCAGTCCCTTTGCCTCTGATGCTACGGTTACTCAAGGAGCCTCAACCTCAGCTATGAATTTTCATTTAGATCATTTTGTTGAGAAAGACGATGATATAGAGAGCTATATAAATAGATATGAACTATTAGCTACCACATATGGGTTAGAGAGAGAAAGGTGGAGCTTAAAGTTATCTCAGGGACTTCGTGGGGCAGCTTATGAAGTTTTTGCAAAAATGAGCAGAGGTGATCAGGAAAATTATGACATGCTAAAGCAGGCTCTTTTGTTAAGATATGAAAAGAATGCTGAATTTTATAGGAAAAAATTTAGGAATGCTAAACTACTGTCAGGTGAAACTTATCACCAGTTCTCTGCACGAATAGAGACATACTTGGAGAAATGGACTTCTCTGGGGAAAACCCAAGATCTTAAGGAAATGGTCCTTATAGAGCAATTAAGAGAGTCCATGGCTCCAGACCTGAGAAAGTTTCTCATGGAACAAGGTGCAGAGAGGCTGGGTGAGTTGCTAAATGTTGCTGAAAGGTATCAAGCAGCTCAAGCAGAGGTAACAGGTAATAAAAAGAAACAGGTGGACAACTTTAGGGCACCACAGAACTTTAATAAATTTGATCCTAGGGATCAAAATAAAGGTAAGCACCAATTTGATAGGCCACGGTATGACAATAAAATAAATTCCCACAATTCGATGAAAGGAAATATGATGAAAGAAAATCTTTCAACCAAGGAAAAAGGTGGTGTAAGAATTGTCAGATGGACAATCATGACACTGACCGTTGCAGAAGGAAACCTGTGTATATGGCAACCCTTCAGGTCAGGTCGACCTCAAGACAGGAGGAGGATATTATGTTAGATACCACTCCAGAAGAGATGAGGAAGGCACAGGCTGGGGATAAAACACTCAAGCCTTGTTTCAGAAAATTGTCAACTTGTCATACAACTCCAGGCAAGGGAGATTTTTACATGAAAAACAAGTTGATGTATAGGAAGACTGGAGCTAGATCCAATGGTCACGGACAGCTGGTTCTTCCAAAAAGATATAGGACAGACTTAATAAGGAGCCTACATGTGAAACCAGATGGGGACCATGAGAAGATAGGTACCATCATTCAAAAGGTGGCTCACAATTATTATTGGCCCAAAGCAAGATGGGACATTGAGAATTTTGTAGAAAGGTGTAGCATAGCACATGAGGGAACACCCACAAGTGGGAACATGGATCAGGACCTGGACACGCCCGGGGCAAAATTAGGCCTGATAATAAAAAGAAATATAAATTTGATAAAGTGGACCAAATGGAATGGGAAGCCCCTTTTCACGGACAAGCTTCACTTAACTGTTTTACAATGGCCACTATGCGGAGAGTGCAAAAAGATGTCTTACCCCAGGATAAGCCGAAAATCCCTCAATCGGACTTAAACAAACTGGAGGAAGAGGATGTAGGGAGGAAATCTCTCATCAAGAATTTTAAGAGGGGAGAAAGCCCCAAAAGAAAAATTGGTAGCGGTCGTTTTGTGAATGATAATTCTGGGAGGAAAAATCATCACTATAAAGCTTCGAGTGGAAGAGACCATACCGGTGCATGGACAAATAGGTCCACACAATTAAAGGTCCATATGTAGCTTTGTTAAGAACGTGGACTGATGAAAAGGCAGAGGAAAACATTACATCTTCATACCAATATGTGAATGAGCTGACCACTCGGTTAAAAACTGGCTGGAAACTTGCCAATGAAAATTTGAAACAAGCCAGGAAGAAACATGCTGGCTATTATAACAGGAAGGCGAAAGACAGAAATTTGGCTGTGGGAGAGAAAGTACTGCTTCTTTTGCCCGGGAGTCAGAATAAGTTACAAATTGGATGGCAGGGTCCATATACAGTTTTAGAGAAGGTATCTAGAACAAATTATAAGATAGATAAGAAGGGGAAAGAAAAAATCTATCATGTGAATCTCCTGAAGAAATATTTGGAAAGAGAACATCAGGAAGAGACACACTTGTTGACCTTGTCCATCGCCATGGAGATGAAAAAGGAACCACTTTCATCATTTGAATATCCATTACACCCCTGTGAGACAGCAGCACAGGTGAAAATCAGTACACATTTAACGAAAACTCAGAAAGAGAGAGTGCAACAGGTTCTAAATAATCATGCAGAGGTGTTAACAGACCGACCAGGGCATACAAACCTATTGGAATATGATATGAAACTAATAGACTCCACACCTGTCTGTATGAAACCATATTCGATTCCGTTTGCTAAGGAGAAAGCTTTGAAGGAAGAGATAGACTATCTGTTGAAGGAAGGAATTATTTCGCACAGTGAATCTTCGTATAGTTCCGGTGTTGTACTCTTAAGGAAGCCCTCTGGAGAACATAGACTCTGTATAGATTACAGGAGACTGAATGCTATTACAGAAGGACAGGTGGATCCATTGCCGGATACAAATCAGCTGTTTGCCAGGCTAAATAAAGCTAAATATTTCTCAAAAGTGGATCTGAGTAAAGGATACTATCAGATTCCAGTAAAGCCTGAGGTTAGACCATACCTAGCTTTTAGTACCTCAGAAGGACACTATGAGTTTAATAGATTGCCATTTGGATTGAAGAATGCGCCTAGTGTCTTCTCTAGAATGATGAGAAAATTATTGGATCCTCTGAATAATCCCTGTATAACAAATTTTATGGATGATATCCTTATAGCAACAGAAACATTTGAGGAACACATTGACTCTCTGAACATGCTGTTTGATCGACTTAGGGAGGCAAATTTAACAGCCCGACCAACCAAATGTTGCGTTGGATGTAAAGAATTGGAATTTTTGGGACACACAGTTTATCAGGGAAACATGACCCCTGACCCAAAGAATTTAGAGAAACTACAGAAAGCCCCGAGACCACAAACCAAGAAGGACGTGAGATCCTTTGTCTCATTATGTGGTTTCTACCAGAAGTATATCAAAAACTTTAATTCCATATGTGCACCGTTAACTGAATTGACACGTAAAGGACATCCAGATCGCATTACATGGACACCACAATGTGAAATGACTTACCAAGAATTGAAGGAAAAGCTCACAAGTAAACCCATTTTGAAATTACCTGACTTAAGTCAAGAATTCATAGTAAGGACGGATGCAAGTAATATTGGGTTAGGTGCAACTCTACTACAGAAATCAGATGCATTGGATGGAGAATTAAGCCCAGTGGCATATGCTAGCAGAAAGTTGAATAAAGCTGAAATCAACTACTCAACTAGCGAAAAAGAATGTCTTGCAGTAATATGGGCGATAAAGAAATTCAATATTTATCTATATGGGAAGGCATTTAAGTTGCAAACAGACCACAAACCGTTATCGTTTCTAGCACAGGCTAAGCATGAGAACTCTAGGTTACTCCGATGGTCTTTACTTCTGGCTCCATATAATTTTAGCATTGAGTATATATCTGGAAAAACCAATTTGGGAGCGGATTTTTTAAGCCGCCATCCGTGTGATGAGAATCACCGTAAACCCCAGAAATAATAATAAATTTCTCTATGTGAATATAGAATAAAGGACTGACATATAATGTCTGTTTTAAGAGGGGAGGTGTCGTGGAATATTCTAATCCACATATATAAATTATCAAGTAAATATAAAGCCTAATAAATACATATAATAAATAAAGGAAGAAGAATGGTAAAGAACAGTGCTGTCACAATGACTGTACTCGAAATCCCCCTTGTTTTCTGCTTCGTCTGCAAATTGTAACGCTTTCACGTTGATAGTAAAAGCTTACTGTATTATACCCGCTTTCTTCAATGAAACGTGTGCTGTATTTCTTGGAAAAACATTGAGAGGCAGACTGCGTAATGACCTAAATTAATCCTAACATTAATTATACTGCGTTACCAAAACGAACGAACAGATGGACTAAAGGATAAAGAGAGAGGGAGGGCTGAAAATCAGGAACGCATGCAACACGCGTCGCGCGATACACAAATGCTGCCATCACGCGTGTAAGACTACATGCACTAACTTTTTTTTCAGACGGACAGTGATAAAATACATTACCCTTCCCAGAGTTAGGTTTTAAAATCACAAAAAACGCTTATTAGGAAAGATAACAATAGATGGGTTTACGGTTGAAAACATAACAGTACCCAGACAGCACATCTTCGAAACAGGAGGTAGAAAATATATATTTTGAACGCAGCCACGTAGCTCTTTTAAATTTGGATATTTGGGTTCCTTGGGGCTTGCTGACAAAGAATATGTAAAACGTTACGCAAATAGTCCAGGAATTAATAAATTATACCCAAAATAAAATAGTGGGGATGCCTGACAGCATGGAATCATTTCTGCTCATAAAATTTTTTTATAACGTGTTTGAAAAAAATCTTACGTTACAGAATTAGCCTACCATGTAAACTCCAAATTGATTGGAGCGCAACAAATGAAAGACTAACCACGATTGGTCGGGCTATAAATACTATCTTTCGTTGTTAGGGGAGACGTGAAAAGGTAACATTTTTTCAAACACTTGTCGAAACGTGGCCTCATTGGCTAGACTCGCTGATATACTCACTTAGGAACGTTAGTTCGAGACCACTAGTGCAAATGATCTTGATAAAGCAACAGTGCGTTGAAGCCAGCTCATATTTGTGTTAAATAAAAGCCTGGAACATAAGCAGATGGGAATTTGTGCCAGTAATTGTGCCAGAATTCATTGCTAATCAACGTATCTGTGTTTATTTCCATGAAATTGTGGTAAGCTTGAACCATTCAGTATCTTTTAATGAAAATTGAATGTAAATTGTTAATTTATGCCTGTATATATATATGTGTAGTTCAGTGGCAAACAGGAGATAAAGCCTATAATGCTCCAGCCTGAACAGAGGGTGTCGGAGGGAAGAAAAACGGCATGGAATGGCCAAATAGTACACTGACACCTGGATGATTGATTAGACAGAAATAATGCTGGAAGTGCAGAGGCGTAGTGACCATTAAGGAGGTAAATACTGGTATAAAGTATTTCAGATGAAGCTGACAGTTGGCCTAACGCTCTGAACTCAATGTTTGTGTTGTATTGTGCTCAGTGTAGAACTAGAGTATCAATTAGTTATGAAGTAGAAGGTACATCCTTCTTGCTTTCAGGGACCGTGGTCTTGATGGTACTGAGCAGCACCTGGTCAGAGCTTTGCTGAATCCAGAGTCGGACAGCATACTCCTTGGTCTTTTTAGCTATCAGTGAGGTGTCTCCAGAGCCCAGGGGAGAATTCGAGCAGAGGAGTCCTTTCCTGCCGCCATCACGCAAGATAAGCTGATTTGGCCAGCTGAGCTCAACATTATGTCCCCTCATCTTGAAATGACTTTGTAAAAATAACATTCAGAGGGGAATTTAATTGTCTTAATATCAGGAACTGAGAACATCTCCAATACTAGTCCCAAAAGACAAACTATTGAAGTCATGATGACAAATACCAACAGAGCTTGAACAAAACAAAACCAGTATTACCTCATATTACCACTACACAACTGACACACATAGGATATTTTTAATAATATATGTCACTACAATATTCATATTGATAAAGTCTGTACATATACTTGTAATTAAAATTGATTGTGATTCCTGGTTCCTTTGTATTTGAATCAGGACACATATACCTTTATGATAACCATGAATACATATTGTTATTTGAAAAGTTATCAGTGACTCCTTAAGATATTCTCATAGAGTGTTATATGTACGTGAGTGTCACAGTGTTGTCAAGAGTAGTGGATTAAATTAAATTGTTTATCTGTCTGTTGTTGTGACTTACACTTCATCATACACATACCCTAGACACCTAACGTAGTCATCACACTATTCCAGAATAATTCTGACTGAGATATATAGATATGTGGTAGCAAGTAAGGTTATCTATAATACACTACTCTTAATAGATATAGATACCTTCACAGCTGATCTCAGTCAGTACACTAAGTCCCCTATAAATATTTATAACATCCCACTTCACCACAGATTGGTCAGTTAATGCAGAAACCCATGCCTCCTCTGTCACAAAGCTTTGTCTTTTGGTTGCTTCCCGTGTCATTCTCTGCTGCAATCTTTTAATCTCTCTATTAATTCTCCATTTTCTGTGTGTCACGATTCCTTTGTTGTGCATCGGCCGCGACAGCGCAATTATCCCAATGTGGTACAACTCGGGTTTGTTTAAACAGGGGATTAGCAGTGAAAAGAGTTCTATCTATTGCCCAGCCGGGCGTTTCCCAAAGTCAAACAGTACTCAATATGGCATGTCTCATGATGTTTACACGGGGAATTAGGTATCAAAGGAATTTGTTCTATAGCCATGTATGTTTCACAATATTTCGATGGAGCCAGATGTGTTCCGCAAGATAACTCAATGTTGGGGGACTTAATCAAATGCGTCTAAAGTTACACTTTAGATACAAGTCGTGATTAAGAAAGATTACTTTAACCACGATGAAAGAGCAAAATGTGGGAGAAAATAAAATAAGAAAGATGTTGGAAAAGATAGAGTGATAAAGACAGACCTACTTTAAGACAGTGAACACCAATTTAAAGACCACACAGGCCCTTCAAATTTTGTCATGGGGTATTGATTACTGACCATAAGTTATGATAAGTTTGATAACACAGACAAAATGAAGTTGGAATGGAATGAAATTAAATCACCACAGGAGAATTAGTGCCGTGATCAGGACATGCAGCAGAAAGAGCACAGCGTAATGATTTCCCACTCCCTCATAATTTTTTGACGGGTTACTTGCTCGTTTTAATTACTAGTCTTCTTCCTAACTGGCATGATCACGTGTCCTCTCAGTGTGAAGTGCATCTAGAACAGAGTTTATAGCTTAAACTTAGTCATTTACAACTATGGGTGAATTTCGAAGTTGCAGTCAGGGAAGAGTGGGTTCAATTCCCAGCACTGGTAGAAAAAAAAGGCAAAACAAGAGGCTGACACTAGGGAGTCATTACCAAAATGGCCCCACCCAATTTAGAGTGTAAGGGAGATAAAAGAACCGAAACACTTGTCTGATTAGGGGAGGTGGGAGGAACTACTTCTGATGATCAGATTGCCTCCTGTTGTGGCACTCGGTATAGAGTTTCCTCTCATCCAAGTTAACACACACACACACTTTTGTCTTCCTACACACTTTCCATGAGTATGCCTTATAAACGTTAGGAAATTATAATGAAATATAACAAGCCAGACTAACTGTATAAATACGAACAGAACAAGATAGAACAAAGACACAATACACACACTTCTACACTCTTCTGATAACTTACACATACCACTTTATGTCTCTAGCTCTAACCAGTTACTAGCTGTGCTATGTGCTGCACCAATAACAACATGTAAAGCCATGCTGATTATGTCAATTAGACATTGATGTTTTAAACACTTTAACAATTAATGAACCATTCTCAAAAGGTGTAGAGTTTTGACATTATTCATACGAATCCTGATGGAGTAAAGACAGGTGAGCACTGTAAAGAACTGTAAAAACGAACATGGAAATAAAGATGAAGTAAAGATAGACAAGCACAGATAAGGAAATGGCAGTAAAGAACAACAAGAACAGGTAAGGAAAGGGCAGTAAAGAAAGACAAGCCCAGGTAAGGAAAGGGCAGTAAAGAAAGACAAGCCCAGGTAAGGAAAGGGCAGTAAAGAAAGACAAGCCCAGGTAAGGAAAAGGCAGTAAAGAAAAACAAGTACGGGTAAGGAAAGGGCAGTAAAGACAGACAAGCACGGGTAAGGAAAGGACATTAAAGTGCATGTAAGAAAATAACTAAAAATGACAATAAAGAAGACAAGTACATATAAGAAAAGAAGTTATAAAAAAAAACTAAGTCAGGTTAGATAAGAACAGTAAAGAAAGACAAGCGCATAAGTAAGAAAAGAAAAATAAAGAAAGTCAAACACAGGTAAGAAAATACTATCCTATCGGCTGTCTTCCTCCTGGCCTGGTTCCAATCTAGTCCTTGGTCCTTCAGAGATTGTCAAATGTTGTCCTCCCAGACACAAAAATAAAAAGAGCTCAGTGGACATAAGAATATTCAATAATGGAAGAGCAATAAAAACTGGGGAGCACAGACCATGAAATAAGAAAGGTCAAAGATTCATTCTGGTTTGGGCAAGAATGGACAATAGCTTAGTAATATTACTGAGCAAATGTAGAGATTGACGGAATGTTTCAAGGACCTTCAAAACAGACCAGCTTCACAAGATCCCACAGATGTCCAATCAGTAGAAAAGAGTTACAAGTTAACTGTGTAAAACCAAAGGTAAAAAATATATATATATAAAATATTTTAAACACAGGCTTTTAACGCACTAAAAAGGCACAAATAATTTTTCACTGAGTTTATAGCTTGCAGTCAAAATATGTATCTCTGCATATCTGGAGAGCCCACTTGGATGGCGGGGAATGCACTTATTGCCACACACTTCTTCCTCCTAGCTTGGAACAAGATGTAATGATCCTTTAAATGCAAGCCATGCTGGAGAAACTGGAGCTAATGACTTCACCTCAACACATTTCAGAATGGCAGAAAAGAATCTGCCACGCCAAAATGGCTGAATTTTTCAGAAATTATGTCCCATTCAGGCATATACTTATCATATAGACATCGACTGTTGCACAAAAAAGGAGGACGTCCCCTTACATGAACATTCAGGCTCGTACCAAGTCAATCACATAGGAAAAACACAGCAAAGCAGGCTAAAAAAAAAATTTATGTGACAAAATGTGTCAGACATCTTGAACTGAACGTTTTCAAAAATCTAAAGATTTTCAAAATGAAGAGTGGATTATGAAAGCAACTACTTCAACCTGCTGAAATGGAATTCAGTGGGCTCTGACAAAGCAGCTTAATGATCTAGATTTTGCCAATGATGAGGCTCTTCTGTCTCATAACCATAACCAGATACAAGACAAAATGAGAATATCTTATGTAAAGTCACAACAAATGGGTCTGAAAATACAGAGACAAGACATAGATTATGAGAAGAAATGTGGCAAATAATAACCAGAATGCCGTGGGACATACATCTCTACAATACGTGGACTCATATATATATATATATATATATATATATATATATATATATATATATATATATATATATATATATATCTATATATATATATATATAGTCCTTAAATATATATATATATATATATAGCTAGGCAGCAATACAGACAAAGTTGGGAGAACACACAATAATATCAAAATAAAAATACTAAAGGCAAGCAGAACTTTCACTGCATTGCAAAATATATGGAAATCAAAAGAAAACAAGTCCAACATAAAAATAAGTATCTTCAACTCAAATGTCAAGGTAGACCTATTGTAGGGATCTGAAAGGTGGACAATAACAAAAGTGACAGCCACAACATTATAACTATCACAGACAGATGCTTGTGCAGAACAGGAGGACACCCCACCATAGCAATGATGGAAAGAACCAAAATATATATCAGTGGAACAAGTTGTGAGAAGATACTGGTGATGGATATGACACATATTTAGAAAACAGGCTGACAGCATTAATTAAAAGACAGTCCCTGTTTTAGAATCTCCAGGGTAAGAGAAACAGAAGAGCAAAAAACCACTTGAAGAAGAGAAATTACGACAGACATGAGAGGAGTGAAAAGACCTTGGTCAGATCGCACAGACAGGAATGCTTGGCAGGAATCTGTTGAAGGCCTGCGCTCCGTAGACATCTGAGATGTAATGAAAGAATGGACTAATAAAAGAAAACAAATACAGGAAAAAAAAAACAGGGTATAAAGAAATGAACAGGAGATTAACAGCAATTATGTTATTCAGGTAAAGCAAAAACAAAAACGGGGGAAGGTTTGGGAAGTGTATAAGGACCAGAAAAAGCAGTGACTCAGATTAAGGTATGATGTTTGGTTAAGACATCAGGTTTAAGATAACTCATCTGAAAGGTCAGGCAATATCAAGACTCAAACCTACATGTCTTCAGAAAATAAGAGTATCCAATGGCAGGGACTGTTGAATCAACTACTCTCTAGCAGTCGATACTTTGTATCAAATTTTCTATAAGTGACTTTTCTGATCTTAGAGGTGATGCTAGGGATAGCTGCTGTACAAATTTGTAGTACACAAGACACAAACATACAAACCATGGCTGTATACACAATATATAATTTTGACAAATATTTTTATTCATTGATATCAATAAATATTGACAGCGTATTTCTCCCCCTTGAAATTATTATTTTTTCCTTACAATATCTGCAATATAAACGCAACTGCAGCAGCAAAAAATAACTCTTAATGACAAGAAAAAAAACCCCAGTAATACAAATGTGACAGTTTGTGTGATAATGTAGTCAGCTCTGCATAATACATTTTTTTTTTTTTTTTCACATCAACAATCTCAGGAAATTAAGAACCCCAGGCATGTGAATTATTGAAGATACAGAAAAATGATGGCCAAGGGAAGCAAATCATACACATATAGTGTTGGGTTGTCACAAGTTTGCATTTGTTATATAAAATAACTAAGGCTACTACACCTGAGCTTCCAAAACATAGGAAGCTCTCGATATAAAACAAAAGGACGTAAGGAGGACATTTTTCAAGAATTTCTACGCTCATTGACCAGTTTAATCAATCCCCATTTATAACATGCATATATGATTTTAATTTAGTTATGTTGATCAGCAGATAGTATTACTTAAAAAAAATTTTTTTTCACTACTACGTTTAACAGATAAAATGTATACTTCATTTAGAAATATAGTAATCGGAAAATACTGTCAGTAGAGATCTCTTTCTTTACTTGCAATGTGGAATACTGGATGGATTTTTGATCTATGAAAAAACACACACATGAAACAATCTAAGGACTCAAAGACAATAATTATTTTGAGAGGCCACTTCATTATTTTTATCGCATGCACCTAATAGAGGACACAATTCTCTTTTTGCACTGGATGGTTCACTGCTCATCCAATTACCCAATCAGCTCTCTCGAATTTAAAGATTTCAAATTATTTCTTCACCATGCCACCCACATTTTTAAGGACCGTATCTAAGCTGATCACAACAATTGAGGTCGCATGTCAAAACTGTCAGTGTGGAATATAGGATTCTGGACCTGACATTAAATATTCATACAATACCTTGCTTGTAATCCTTTGAATATGATATAGTACTGTACAATATGTGTGAGAGTACATCAGCACATCCAAGAAAAAATAGACAGACTGAACAAATATAGCCAACAAGTGGGACTGAACATCAACCTGAAGAAGATAAGAGGTCATGACATTCAATGTAATAAATCCTGAGCCCATTAAAGTAAGGAAGCAAAAGTTGGAACAAACAAATGCATTAACATATCCAGGAAGCATAGTAACACCAGACAGTGGAACAAGCAAGGACATCAGTAACAGAATGTACCAGACATTAGTAGCCAGAACAGCCTCTGCCAACCTAAATAACATTAGGACATCTTCTCAGTACAGCACAAACACCAAATTAATTAAGATTACACGAGAGTTGTGTACTTTCTGTACTTTCTGTACTTTTGTACAATGCAGAGTGCTGGAGAATAACAGAGAAGGAAATGTCCAAATTATCCTCTTTCCACACAACCTGCCTAAGGAAAATTCTTTGAATTTTTTGGCCGAATACCATCTCCAACCAGGAACTGCTTACACGGTGCAGCCAAAAAGATAAGCACACCAATCATTGTGGGAAGACACTGGAATTTGGTTGGCCATGTCCTCAGAAGAGACCCTGACACCCTCACAAGAACTTCTATGCTTTGAACTCCAGAAGGATGGCGAAAGAGAGGCAGACAACAGACAGCCTGGCGGAGATCTGTGAAGACTGAGATGCAAAGCATAAACCAGAGTGGGAGAACTGCATGAAGGATGACCACCGACAGAGCAAAGTGGGGACAGTTTGTTTTTGTCCTACAAGACGCCACTACGTGTTATGGCCACTGACTGACTGTACAATACGTATGCCTGGCAACCTGAATTCGGTGACTAGTTGTGTGAGTGTTGAATCACAGAATATAGTACACATGCTACCATGTGGTCCAACTCACGATTAATAAGTCGCTGAATTGATCTGCGCATGAATGTGCTTGTTCATCTCTAATTACTTTATTTATCCCTGACACTCAGGGTTACCAATCCTTCTCCCCCTTGTTAACAACGTGACAATTGTGACAGACAATTTTTTTCCCCTTTTTTTTGAAAGTGGATGGCGCACACACATGTACATTCACACAGCTTTACATTTTTTTTATTTACTCTATTTGGACTGAGTGGAGTGGGGAGATAAAACCATATTCTGATATAGGACGTCAAAATTATTATCTTGAATTAACTACATCACATAGGCCTATCCTAATTATAACCCATCAAGGGTTGAACAGGATATGTTTTTTTCTTTAAAAGAAAAAAAAGTTAGTCCGACGGCAGATACCGCCGTAGGGAAGTGAGGTGTTAGACTTCACTATAGCATCGAGGTGGGGTGGCCAGCTCCCTCGCTGCCATTTCCTTCCCTAACTCAAGAGAAGTGTCAGGTTCCCATTTCCAACTGGATAGCCTAGACTGCAGAGTGACACAACCGTGTTTTCAGCCTGGCACCTTTGCCGCGAGAGACCAGCGCTCTAACCACCAGGCCAATCGGACGCTCACATCAGAGTTACAATACTGGAAAAAATTAACTGGCAACAGCTGACAAAGGTAAACAAAGCGCAATGGTTGAAATGAAGAACATTGGTCCGAACAATAGTTAATACAACAGCTTACCTTTAAAAAACTTGAGAGCTATTTTATACACCTCCTCCAGAGGAAACCCCCACTGTTTAATAGGCTCTTCGTCTAGTTTTGTTGCCTCAGGTCCATTTTCCCTACCATCGTTCGAAATATTTAGGTTGTCTGTTCCATTCATAATGCTGTTTACGGCGTCATCCGCCATTTTCTTTACGGTTTTCGACGTACAACTGTGGTCCTCCCGTAATCAAGGTTGCCACTCAAGTTCTCGAGATAAACCCAGATTTTCTTCTTTAAAAAACCCAGAAATACCCAGATTATTTTATGCCTCAAATACACGGGATAAACGATGCTTACACAATCTTTTAGTGCAACTTTAGCACACATAAGCTGTGTGCTACCTATTTGTATTTATTTCTTCATTTTTATTTTATTTTTTTATTACCAAAAATTCACAATTATATAAAAATGATTTTATTAACACCCCAATATATGAACTCTAGAATATGAGACATGTTAGATATTTTAACAGTAACATGAAAGCCGATAACAGTATATCCGCTTTAGCAATTTTGTCTTGGCGACAGAGCTCTTTTGGTGTGATGAAAAACTTGTTAATGTTAAGAGTTTTGCTTTTTGGCTTCGAAGTTTTTCATGTGCTTCTGTGTGCTTTTATGTGTCAATAAAGTTGTTTTGTTGGCATTAGTTAATGTACTGGAACAGACCGTACAAATCGCAGCATAGCAATTGCCAGAGTCCGCCTTTATCCAATCCTTTAGTTCGCTGGCTGTTAGCCATTCCTCACTAAAACCCTGCTGATACCATGGCTTCACTTTTGTACGCAGTGGCGTGTGTGTCGTCATGCTGCTACAACTACCTAGCGTACCTTTTTTCATCATCATCGCTTAAGTCTAAAATTTAAAAAGAATACTTTAAAACACATCGCAAAAATGACTGAGTATTGTAGATGACAGCCATTAACAGAATAACATGAAATAGGTAGCTGATGTAAACCAGTAAAAAATCAACTTCATTGATGTGGTTAAAAACAAGAATTAAATTTAAGTGGAATAAAAAAAATATAAAGCACATAATTTTTTACATTTAATTATAATATAAATATAATGTATAATGCTCAGTGCACAGAGTATACATACATTGTAAATGCCAATTGTCAAAGATACCCAGATTAATGCAGATTTGGGGGGGGGGGGGGGGGGGGGGAATACCCAGACACCCAGACGGAACCCAAAAAAAAACCCCAGATCTATATAGCAAAAATACCCAGCTGTGGCAACACTGCCCGTAATTATTATTTACGTATTGTTTCGTATTTTTATTTCTCAGAATTTTCGCTTTCCTTAAATCCCAAGAGTACAAAATAAATTATAGATGCTCATCGTCTATCAAAGGCATTCATAATCTACAAGTTACTATTAGCTTATAATTTATTATACAGGGTGTTTATAAAGTGGCTGTGCAGTGAAATTTACGCCCGGGCGAGACTACGTCACCAGAAATGTGGTTTTCAATTGGGGCTTGTTGTGTAATGCTGCACACGGGATTGTGGAACACAGCATTGGAATACAGAATATCATGACGTAAATTTGCATCATTCGTGACGTAATTTCTAAAATATTTTTCAAATTCACTGCACAGCGACTTTATAAACACCCTGTTGCTTGCCTTCATGTCAGAAGAAAGATAAAAACTTGTCATTAATGTCATTTAGTCTTTAAGTAAGACTTGAAAGTAATGAAAATGAATACCGGTACGGTACTACTAATAAATGCGGCATATTTTGCCCTTCTTACTGATTGACGATTAGAGAGCGAATATCGTACCAGATATTTTATCATTATCATCATCGTCACATTTCAAGTCCCCAAGGAGCATAGACCTACTATAAACATATGCCACGTTCTCCTGTCCCGTGCAATCAGTTCAAGGTCTTTGGTATATATATATACCGGTACCCTTCAACATGGAATAACTGGTGAAGAGAGGCATTGTCTGTTAGCACATATCAACAACTGAATATATATATACATATATATATATATATATATATATATATATATATATATATATATATATATATATATATATATATATATATATATATATATATATATATATATATATATATATATATATATATATATATGTGATGGGGCCGTAAAGACGCCCCCTTCATGTTCAAGGCATATTTATCGCCCATATATTTTCGATGTGCGCGCAGCACGCTGGGATGTGAAGAGTCTGACTCGGTAGCAGATTTATTACTAGGCCATAATAAAGCCTAAAAATTAGTTATATTTGATAGTTGCGTGTTATATTAAATAGCTGTAGGTTTTATTTGTGTTTTCGCTATTTCTAGAACGATAATCGCGTGTTATTTGCGTGGCGCAATTAATCCGCGCAGCGCACTAAAGTTGAGTGATTAGCCTAGAGCCTATATAAAGAGATAGCGGGCGGCGAACGGGCCTATTCTGCAAAGGCCGCCCAGAGAGAACAAACGAAGTTAGACACCAGAGCCAAGCTGTAAATGCCTTGAGCACGTGAGTTAATTTAGAATAGCATAAGTGTTCTATAATTCTGAAATGATATTGAGCGTGTCTGTTCTAATGTTTAATGAAATAGATAAAAGGATGTGTTTCCTAAGGATTGAAGAACATTAGATTTAGTTCTGAAATGATAGATGAGTGAAAATAATGTCTGGATAGGTTTTATTAGGCACGCTAAGCCCAAATCACATATGTGAATTTTTAAGAGCGATTATTTCATTCATCAGGAAGGCAAATATAGTATGAAAGTATTTCATACATGAAACCAGGAAGAGAAGCGATCTATTACTGTGATTTAGATAATATTAACTTGTTAGCAAAATAGCAAGATGGCAGCCACGTGGTGATGACTGTATAAAATCGGCGCGAGGAGTCTGCAGTAACACTCTTAGTTATCAAGCCTATAATGTTACGCAGTTTTATATCGTGTGAATTGACACGTGGGTGAAAGTAGGTTAAATGTAATTTTCCCCAGTAATAGAAGAGAGAGTTTTCGTGGTAAATTTCTTCATGTGATGACTTTAGTTCTAGTGTTAAGTCAAGAGTAATTTTATTTTGTTCTTTAATGTCAGACTAATGAAGTGTATTTTACAATAATTAATCATAATGCTACAGTAGTGGATTACTTTGAGGTGAGAATGGTCATTTAGATTTCTGGAGAGCGCGAGGCCACTCCTTGCGCGTAAAGCACATTTGAGACATAAACGTTCCTGTTTGCTCCTTGCGGAGCAGGGCGACACCAGTGCGGCTCAATCCAACAGAAGCCTGCATGAAGCATTTATATGCTATGGCAGTGGTTTGTTTCGGTAACGATGTGTTTCAAGTGATGAGTTCCCAATCTCATCAGGGGTCATGTACGACACGCTTGTTGCCAGGCGGACCAGTCGTCACTTACGACATGTTCAGAGGGCAGTAATGAATATTGAGATGGATCAGTTGCGAGGTAGTGGTTTATGCCCATTAAGGAGAGTATTGGTTGTACATATTGTTTAATTCTATTTGATACATATTTTATTATTATTTAATTATGTTTATGTGTAGAATGGTTTGTGAGAGCACGTGGGCTCACTTGGAGATATATATCTCTTTTCCGCGCCTGAGGGAGCATGGGGCCACCAGTGTGGTTTGCCTCCGCATGAAACATTCAGATGCTCTTGCAGTAGTGGTTTCGGTAGCAACCTATATTACACGGTGAGATTGCCAGCCTCATGCACAACACCATACTAGTCTTACTGGACGACATGCATGAGTGAGTGTGTGTGTGTGTGTGTGATAGTTGGGTGTGTGCTCTTGCAGTAGTGGTTTCGGTAGCAACCTATGTTACACGGTGAGGTTGCCAGCCTCATGCACAACACCATACTAGTCGCATTGGACGACACGCATGAGTGTGTGCGTGTGTGATAGTTGAGGGTGTCAGGTGGCGTGGAAGGACTGTTTGGCAGGTGAGAGTATCTTTATTTAACTTTGATTTTAACTATTCGTTGCTTTGTTTGCTTCTTCAAATTAGCAATCGAGCACAGGCTGGGTGTTTGTTTGGTGTTTGGTTTGTTGGTTTATTTGTTTAATGTTTGCTTCAGTAAGCTCTTAGTCACTGAATGGGTTATAAAAATAAATACAGCCCCTGCCTTACGAATTAGAGTTTTATTGTTGAATCGGGTCGGTTGCGAGTGTGAAAAGAGAGTGATCACATATCACAACAGCATCATCATCATCTCGCCCACCCTATCACAATTGGCGTCGTCGACAGGATAGGCAGTCAGTGACACCGAGCAAACGAACAAGTATTGTAAACACCCAGCGGTGCGGTATTGCAGCAAGATGGCTTCGATCAATGCGCCCTTGAAGGTAGTGTACGTGAAGGGGCCAGAGGTAAGGCGATTTGATGGAACGGCAAGTCCCACTTGGCAAGATATTGTGGAAGATGTAGAGGCCGCGTGGAAGGAGGCGACCCATGACACAGAGAAAGCCTACCAGGTTGATGTGTGTTAAGGTTAAAAAGGGAGGTGATACTTTGTATATGGGTTGGTCACAGTAAATTAAGGGTTACATCACTTGAAGACTTGATTAACGGTAAAATTGGGTGAACAAATATATGATAGAGGTCATATGGTACAGATAGCGTCATGAGCGCGGTTCTGTATTGTTAGAACTGTAAATAGTTCGCACGGCTAATTCGTGGAAGGGACTGAGCGGTGGGGAACTGCGAAGTCCCGTGACTGTTTGGGCGGGAGTTTTTGTGACCGCTAGCATTCGGGTGGAAAGTGTTGACGGAGGAAGTCAACCTTGGTTTTTTTCTAAGTGTGTGGTCCCGACCAGTGTTCGGTGAAAATGGTAGAGTGTTTTTCAATGTGTGTCTCGGTGGAGACTTTTTTGAACAGGCCTGTATCTGAATATTCTTCCTGCATATGTATTCTCCCATGTGTTAGATTATTGGAGGATGGTTATGTATTAATATTTATGACTGCAGTGGATGCAGCTTATGAGACATTTTTGTGAAGGAGATTTGGCCATATATAGAGTCTGAGAGGAAGACATGACTTTTGTAGGCCATATGTATAGTCTATTTAGGCGCTATGAAGAGTCCGAGAGGTAAAGAGACTACTTGGTGGCCAAGACTGGTTTTATCTTCTGTTCCAGTCATTTTGGAATTTAAAACCCGCAAAATTCGCGTTGAAAGGATAAGATTACAAGGAGGCTGTGTTCAGGCATAATATTCAGAACGTAACGTTCACCTATTCATTTATTATGGCTCTGTGTGGGCGTATACATACATATAAAATAGACTTAGGAATGTCAGCTAGCATTTGTTGATGAACAGCATTATCAGTAGTGGGCCAACTTTTCGGACGTAAGGCTCATGATTTCACGTGGTAAGATTGTTTCTACCAAACCTTGACCTGTATTTAGTGTACCCTGTGTGTGGCGTATGCACTATCAAGTTCTCTCAGCTGTGACAGTAGTTAGCCTTGTGTGGGCGGAGCTTCGATTTAGAACCAGGTCAGCTTTACCTGTGTTATGTCGTCTTCTATGCCTACGGACTAGTATTCATTTGACAATAGGAAAGAGTGGACTAGTGTCATTTTAGGAAGAGATGATTATGACACATTATTCCAGCCTAAATGAGTCGGCAGTAAAACATTTCAAGCCTGTATTGACACCTGCATTGCTTACAGACAGTTTGGTGTCGCTGGTAACCTTTGATCGGTAACACGGTGATGTGTCTAATTTGTACATGCTTTTTGGTGACTGTCGTAGATTTCCGATAGGAGAATTAAGACTAGGTTTGGTCCCTTCTGAATAGGTTTGAATAGGTGATAGACTCAGTGAGAGTTAGTGAAAGGTAATAGAATTTCCACACACGTGAGATGATAGATTTGATATAGTGGCTGTCTCTGAAAGCGAAAAGAATTCTTCTCTCTCTCACCTATCTTCTACAACAGTTGTTACAGCGTCAGACAGACTACACCAATATACATATTACGTATATTTCTATCACTCACAGGCACGCACATACACGTGACGACAGGTAAACACACAGACGTGGGAAAACTATAACAATGATATATATATTATCTAGAACGAGCTGACCAAACACGATTATTAAGTTCAAGAGCGATTTTATTATCAGGAAAAATCGGCTCACAACATCAAAGAAAGTACATCAAGGAAAATACATATACACATAGTCATAAAAAATCAAGGAAATGTTGCAAGGATGATAGCCCCGTTATAGTGTTAACTCTAGGGTTAGCCCGGCCCCGTTAAGAGAACAGATGATGGCGCCCGAGTCACAGATACATAGGGTTTGAGTCTAAGAGTTTTTCTTTGTTTTATCTCGTAATTATATGCACAGAGTTTGAAAAAAAAAAACTGATTTAACCTAAGACAAAAACACAAGAACTCTAGCCTTAGCAACAAATTATGCAGATTGAAAAAAAAATTAGGACAGCAACAGGGTGTCAAAGATAAAATAGTGAAAAATATCACTCAAACCAGCGTACACTCATTCATTCCGCCATGGCTTCTCATACTTGTACTCACGACTTTGCTTGCTGCCTCTTGGAACACATTGATTTTAGATTTTCACACAGACTCAAAAAATGCAGTCTTCTGCCAAGAAGTCCCCAGTTCCAAAAGACGTATTTAACTTGGAGTCTCCGGGAACGACTACTTGGGTATGCAAATTTGTTCAAATGTCTGATTAAGTCACCTAACAATTATTCCAGGCGCGGGAGTTAGCAGAGCACAGTGTCAATAGCGTAGGTTTCTAAAAAATGATGAATGTCAGGTCGGTGCCTTCCCTCAGTATAGGATTCACTTTAGTCACACCACAGATTTGTCCACAAGATATAATCTAGTCGGGAAATGATTGTTAATATTCACGCCACCAGGCAGCAAATTATATAGAGTTTCTAGAAGAAATTAAGTGCTGGCTCCAAGGTCCAGTATTTATCATTACAGTCTTTGAAAACCCGTTATAGGGATATTAGTATTTCTGTCTAACTTGCACCGTCAGATCAGTGTTACTTGAGAAAACCCACGTGGTTCAAAATAAGGACTGTCTATTTCTTCACAAGTATGGAAACTACTACTAGGTGCTGGTAAAGTTAGGGTCACCCCAAAACTTTCACTGTGTGGAGGAAAAATAACACATATAATATAATAAACAGAATCTGTACTGGTTAAAACTTACATTTAAACTTGCAAGCAGAGAGCTTTGCTTATCATTTAAACTTCCCGTGACGTAAGTTATATTTAAAAATCAGCAATCCTCATAAATTAAGAACACGTGCGTATTCCGTCACCATTCATGAGGCTGGATTCTAGAGTTTATACGTTAGTTTAGAAAAATACACTCGACTGAGTATTAGCAGTTAAATTAAATTTATAAATAGCTACAATTGCCGTTATAAGCTAGAAATTTTAATTTTATTCTGCTTTCCACTGAATGCTTCCCTAGAAAATATAATAGCCTACCACTTTATTTCTCTTCTGCGCTAAAGAAATAGATTAAAATGAATTAAGCGATTTAACACTTTAACACTCACAAAATCTATATATCTATCATATTAATTACCTCAACCACAGAATTACAGGTAGTCGCACAACTTAAGAATAAAAATGCTGAAAATATTTCTGGAAGTCTAGAAGTTCGACAAATTGCCGAAACAAACTGAGATCTTCGCTAACAGCTATTCTGTTTTCGAGCGACCTATCTACTGTGGAGTCTATGGGCGAGAATGAAATTAAAGTTTCAAACTTGGCCAATATCTTAAAATCAGACAAAGGGCCCAAACTTACTTCGCCAAGCGAAATTATCTCCCCTACTCCCAACATTTACGTCCGCTTAACGCGTGTCGTAACTGTCACCTACTGACCACGATGTACGCGTGTCAGTTTCAAATCCCAGACAGCCTGACTCCATTGTAGGGCAGTTTTCACACTACAGCTGACCATGGCCCAAGTGAGCGCCGTGTCAGTTTGGGATTTTCAGACAAATGTCTGGATACTGACCGGTGCAGATGTAAAGTATCACACCCCACCGGGACTTATGCCGAGAAGAGACTCGCGCGCTCGGTGAGAATGTAGACGATTTGCTACGTCCTATGTTCAGCGAACCGACTTATCACGCCTTCTGACGCCCTGCAGCCCTGACATCTACGTAATATCGTCCTAGCGCGATTCTCAGTTTTAGAGAAAGGAAAAAGGTAAAGTTTGCGAATTATATGAGAATAATATTCGCAAAACGAATGGATGAAAAATACACAGGAAAAAAAAAGTACAGAGATATTAAAAGAGAGAGTTTATGTGAAAGAATAGGAAGAAGATGTAGGAAATTAAATGAATATAAACCCTACGTGACAGAGCCTCCCCCCTTTAAGATATGGAAGCACTCCATGTCTACGTTATGGAGTTTAATTTCCTATAACCGTAGCTTCGGGGTGTCTGTCTTCTTCCCTCTCCATCTCCCCCTCCATCTCTGTCCAATTCCTACTCAAGTCCACTCCTCAAAGTTTCCTTCCCCTGGAATGTCTCATATGCGCGCTTGAAAGAGCGTCGCCGCTTCTGACATTTTTGAAAGATTTCCTGTGATAGCGGTGGAATATCCCTGCCACTATCGTCATCTTCGTCAGTTTTGGCGATCGTCAGGAGATGGTCGGAGGTTGGCACTGGTTTTTCCAAGTATCTCTTTAAGAGATTTAAATGGAAAACCTTCTCCTTTCCTTCAATAGAGATCTGGTAGTTAGCCTTAGAAATCTTTTTCAGGACGGTAAACGGCCCTTGCCATCCGATCTTCAGTTGGTTGTTCTCAGTAGGGAGTAACACCAAAACTTTCTCTCCTGCTTCCAGTTCTCTCTCTTCCGCGACTTTCCTGTATCGGTTAGCGTGCTTTGTGCGAGCTCGCTTAAAGTTAGTCGTTGCTAGGTCCCACCCTAGTTTCAACCTTTCCTTTAAAACCGACACATATTTACTTGCTGAGACGACTGTCTCATCCGCCTTCTCGTCTGTCAGAGACTGAAGTAAGGCTTCAAGCGGGCCCTTAATGGGTCTGCCAAATAAGAGTGTAGCTGGCGGAAATCCTGTGGAAGTATGAGGAGATTCTCTGTAGCCAAATAATGCTGCAGGAATACAGAGATCCCAATCTTCAGGTTTCACTTGTGCCAGCTTACTTAGCATCATGGTGAGGTTTCCATTAGCACGTTCCACGAGCCGATTTCAGGCCGGAGTATATGGCTTAGTGTGGATGTGCTGGGTCCTCAAGATCTTACCGATCTCATCCATCAACAGGTTTCGGTATGGAGATCCATTATCCGTCAACACTTGCTGAGGGAATCCCAACCGAGTGAAAATCTGCACGAGGGCTTCTGCGACATGCTTGGCATCTGCGCATGTTAGCGGGATAGCTTCTGCCCATAAAGTGCATGTATCGACTAAGGTCAGGATGAACCTGTTCCTTCTTTTAGTCCTTTCGAAAGGCCCTAAAATGTCGATCACAACCCGTTCGAATGGTGTTCCCATTATTGGCATTTCACCCATGTGGACTGGGGGGGTCCGTTGCTTGGGTGGTACACGTTGGCACTGGGCACAGGATTTGACATATCTGATAATATCAGTATTTACTCCTGGCCACCAATAATGAGTGGTTATACGTTGGTTTGTGGCGTTCTGTCCCATATGTCCGCTAAAGGGAAGAGAGTGCCCCATTTCTAGGATTTGGCTTCTGTACTGTTTCGGTACTAGGAGCTGGTTGTAACCTTGGTCAGGCTTGCCCGTTCTCCGATAAAGTACGCCATCCTCAGAAAAAATGTCCCCGTGCTGTTTGGGTTCCTTAGCCATGGGCAGTTTCCTAAAGCAGGGTGCCAAAGTAGGGTCCTTGTATTGCGCTTCTTTAAGTTCCATAGGTAACAAATTTGGCGCAGGCTCCCGTTCCTTCTTGGTTTGCCCTCTTGTAGTTACTACTGCCACAATCGGCTCTTCCGGTTTCCCAATACACACGTATCTCCCGCCAAGTATGACTGGGTAGATGGGATCATCCATAACAGCCGCTTTGATCACACCTCTGACAAAGTCAGAGTGTATCTCCACCAATGCGATGGGAAGCGCTGTAGGTGCATCACTCTTACGAACTCCACAAAGTTTGACGGTCTCTCCTGTCTCTTGACCGGGTTTAACCAGGTTTCTGGCAACAATGCAATCGTAAGAAAGCCCCGTGTCAAATAAGCAAGAAGTTTGAGAACCGTTCAAAGTAACAATACCTCGCGTTGAGGGTCTATCCCCAAGAGGTTGGGAATCACTGTCAATAATTCCGCCTTGCGAGACTGTTAATAAGCATCCGATGCGTTTAGGCTCGGTGTGCTCGGTCTGATCATATGTCCCGTGCTCAGGGGTTCTCCCTTTGCCACCTTGTCCTTTCTGGCTACGCTGCCATGTAGGGCGGTCGGGTTGATCAGACTGTTTGGGGTGGTTGGGGTACTTGTTCTTGTAGAACTTGGATTTTTCAGGAGGGGGGTTTTGAGGTCCAGTTTCTCTGTGGTTGTTTTGGTTAGAAGCCTGAGAAGATTGCTCTAGGTTATGTTTTCGAAAATGCTCCTCTGTCGGTTTCCGCTTTGTGGCCGGTAGTTCAGCCAGCGCATTGTGATAACGCTCAGACTTTTCCAAAATGTCTTCAAGTTTTTCTGCCCCCTGCTCAGCGAGAAATCTCCGGGTATCAGCAGACAAAGTGCTCTTTATTTGTTCAGTTAGAACAAGTTCCTCAAGACCTTCATAGGTAGAGGGGAGCTGCGAAAGCTCAAGGCACTTTGTTAGATATCCCTTAAGACGAGATGAGAACTGGTGAAAAGTTTCAGAATTCTCTTTCCGGCTGTTGCGAAACAGTTGCAAAAACTTGCGAGCGTTCATTTCAAAACGCTCCAGTAACGCTTTCTTCAACACATCGTAGTCGTCTTGTTGGCTACTTTCCAGCTTAGAATAAACATCATAAGCAGAACCTTTTAGGGCCTGGGAAAGTTTCATATTCCAACGCGACCTCTCTAACCCGTACAGAGTTGCAATTTTCTCAAATTTTTCTAACCATGTGTCAATCTTCTCATTTGGACAAGGAAAAGATTCAAGAGTGAAAGACATAGCATTTAGTTGAAGAGATTGAGTGTTAGCAGGGTCAGTTAAGGAAGAATGAGGAGAAGACTCTCCATTGCTGGAGGTAGAGGCAGCCCCACGACTTTGGAACTCTAGAGCTTTAAGAGCCAACTCATGTTGTCTCTCCTTCTCTCTTTCCTCATGCTGTCTCTCCTTCTCTTTCTCCTCACGCTGTCTCTCCTTCTCTCTTTCCTCATGCTGTCTCTCCTTCTCTCGTTCGTTCGCCCTGCGAATTTCCATTTCTTCATCCATCTTCTTCTGCTGTAAAGCTTCAGCTGCTTCTTCTTTCCTCCTTAGTTCTTCTTTTTCCTCTTTAGCTTCAGCTGCTTTTCTCTCCGCGTCATATCTCTCAAGTTCGTCCCTGACAAAAGCTTTCGCTTCCTCTCCTTCCAGTCCCTCCTCTCTCGCTTCGTCCATGAGGAGTTGTCTAAGCTTTGCCCTCTCGGCCATATTATGTCAGTGACTGAGACACGTGGAGATAGAAAATAGGAAAAAGAATAACCTGGTTCCTACCACTTACGAGAAAAAAAACCAAAAATTCAAAAGATGATATCCTTAACCCTGGGATACCTCCTCCAAAGTAAAATCTAACTATCGCTGCTATTATCGGCAATAAAGCACTCAATGCAAAACACGACTACGCCAAATAAATGGTAGTTAAGATTACAACTGAAAAATAAGTTGCTACAGTGGAAAAGCAAAAGAATATTGCAAAAATTAAAGAGAAAAATAATCCCTTAATTTTTAAAAATCCACTATAAGTTCGCCCCTGAAGTCAGATCGGGTAAGGGAGGGAATTAATCTGGACAAAAAAGTCCGAAACACACTCCTTAACTTAGTTCAAACGCCGTTCTGCCTCAGTACCCAGTGAATGTTATACACTCACCACTTTACCAGCATTTAGTATTACAATCAGCAGTTAACATATATCCCGACAAAATCAACCTATAACCAAAATGTATATTATTCAAAGATGCTGTGGAAAAAAAACTTATTAGTTTGTGTGGTCAGCACGCCCGTAAACAGATCGCTAGTCTAGGGGGTAATATTTTTTTAAAAGATACACAGTCACAAGACATCACACTCTTACTCTATATCAGAATACAGAATCTTAAGTTCAAAATCCAGATAGACGAGTCCACGTTTGTCGTACTCGTCTTCCTATTCTAAGTTCAAAGACCGGAAACGAGCCCTCATTTGTCGTAGATTTCCGATAGGAGAATTAAGACTAGGTTTGGTCCCTTCTGAATAGCAAAACAGACGATAAACCCACATTAAAGATAAGCGTAAATGGGAAAATCCTGGAACAAGTCAAGAGCTACGTATATCTTGGTCATATAATAACAGAAGATGGCAGATGTGAAACAGAAATCAAGAAGAGAATAGGAATGGCCAAAGCTACATTCAACAACGTGAAACATATACTGACATCCAAACAGTTATCTCATAAATTAAAACTGAGAATCATAAAGTGTTATATATATTCTGCATTTCTGTATGGTGCAGAAACATGGACGATGAATAAGCATTTGGAAGAAAGAATTGAGGCTCTTGAAATGTGGATATATAGAAGAATGGGGCGTATCTCATGGAAAGAGATGAAAACAAATAAGGAGGTCCTAGAAAATCTAGGTATGAAAAGAGAACTAATGAGAGAGGTCAAAGTTCGGCAGCTAAAATACTTTGGCCACATAAAAAGGCATAACACCTTGCAGAAGACCATAACAGAAGGGAGAGTTGAAGGTAAACGTGCAAGGGGAAGACAGCGCTATAAGTGGGGGAATAACATCAAGAGATGGACGGGAAAGAGTCTATCAGAGTGTACCACCAAGACAAGAGACAGAAGACGTTGGAGATCCATTACAGCCAACCTCCGTTGTGGAGATGGCAACTGATGATGATGATGATGAATAGGTTTGAATAGGTGATAGACTCAGTGAGAGTTAGTGAAAGGTAATAGAATTTCCACACACGTGAGATGATAGATTTGATATAGTGGCTGTCTCTGAAAGCGAAAAGAATTCTTCTCTCTCTCACCTATCTTCTACAACAGTTGTTACAGCGTCAGACAGACTACACCAATATACATATTACGTATATTTCTATCACTCACAGGCACGCACATACACGTGACGACAGGTAAACACACAGACGTGGGAAAACTATAACAATGATATATATATTATCTAGAACGAGCTGACCAAACACGATTATTAAGTTCAAGAGCGATTTTATTATCAGGAAAAATCGGCTCACAACATCAAAGAAAGTACATCAAGGAAAATACATATACACATAGTCATAAAAAATCAAGGAAATGTTGCAAGGATGATAGCCCCGTTATAGTGTTAACTCTAGGGTTAGCCCGGCCCCGTTAAGAGAACAGATGATGGCGCCCGAGTCACAGATACATAGGGTTTGAGTCTAAGAGTTTTTCTTTGTTTTATCTCGTAATTATATGCACAGAGTTTGAAAAAAAAAACTGATTTAACCTAAGACAAAAACACAAGAACTCTAGCCTTAGCAACAAATTATGCAGATTGAAAAAAAAAAATTAGGACAGCAACAGGGTGTCAAAGATAAAAATAGTGAAAAATATCACTCAAACCAGCGTACACTCATTCATTCCGCCATGGCTTCTCATACTTGTACTCACGACTTTGCTTGCTGCCTCTTGGAACACATTGATTTTAGATTTTCACACAGACTCAAAAAATGCAGTCTTCTGCCAAGAAGTCCCCAGTTCCAAAAGACGTATTTAACTTGGAGTCTCCGGGAACGACTACTTGGGTATGCAAATTTGTTCAAATGTCTGATTAAGTCACCTAACAATTATTCCAGGCGCGGGAGTTAGCAGAGCACAGTGTCAATAGCGTAGGTTTCTAAAAAATGATGAATGTCAGGTCGGTGCCTTCCCTCAGTATAGGATTCACTTTAGTCACACCACAGATTTGTCCACAAGATATAATCTAGTCGGGAAATGATTGTTAATATTCACGCCACCAGGCAGCAAATTATATAGAGTTTCTAGAAGAAATTAAGTGCTGGCTCCAAGGTCCAGTATTTATCATTACAGTCTTTGAAAACCCGTTATAGGGATATTAGTATTTCTGTCTAACTTGCACCGTCAGATCAGTGTTACTTGAGAAAACCCACGTGGTTCAAAATAAGGACTGTCTATTTCTTCACAAGTATGGAAACTACTACTAGGTGCTGGTAAAGTTAGGGTCACCCCAAAACTTTCACTGTGTGGAGGAAAAATAACACATATAATATAATAAACAGAATCTGTACTGGTTAAAACTTACATTTAAACTTGCAAGCAGAGAGCTTTGCTTATCATTTAAACTTCCCGTGACGTAAGTTATATTTAAAAATCAGCAATCCTCATAAATTAAGAACACGTGCGTATTCCGTCACCATTCATGAGGCTGGATTCTAGAGTTTATACGTTAGTTTAGAAAAATACACTCGACTGAGTATTAGCAGTTAAATTAAATTTATAAATAGCTACAATTGCCGTTATAAGCTAGAAATTTTAATTTTATTCTGCTTTCCACTGAATGCTTCCCTAGAAAATATAATAGCCTACCACTTTATTTCTCTTCTGCGCTAAAGAAATAGATTAAAATGAATTAAGCGATTTAACACTTTAACACTCACAAAATCTATATATCTATCATATTAATTACCTCAACCACAGAATTACAGGTAGTCGCACAACTTAAGAATAAAAATGCTGAAAATATTTCTGGAAGTCTAGAAGTTCGACAAATTGCCGAAACAAACTGAGATCTTCGCTAACAGCTATTCTGTTTTTCGAGCGACCTATCTACTGTGGAGTCTATGAGCGAGAATGAAATTAAAGTTTCAAACTTGGCCAATATCTTAAAATCAGACAAAGGGCCCAAACTTACTTCGCCAAGCGAAATTATCTCCCCTACTCCCAACATTTACGTCCGCTTAACGCGTGTCGTAACTGTCACCTACTGACCACGATGTACGCGTGTCAGTTTCAAATCCCAGACAGCCTGACTCCATTGTAGGGCAGTTTTCACACTACAGCTGACCATGGCCCAAGTGAGCGCCGTGTCAGTTTGGGATTTTCAGACAAATGTCTGGATACTGACCGGTGCAGATGTAAAGTATCACACCCCACCGGGACTTATGCCGAGAAGAAGCTCGCGCGCTCGGTGAGAATGTAGACGATTTGCTACGTCCTATGTTCAGCGAACCGACTTATCACGCCTTCTGACGCCCTGCAGCCCTGACATCTACGTAATATCGTCCTAGCGCGATTCTCAGTTTTAGAGAAAGGAAAAAGGTAAAGTTTGCGAATTATATGAGAATAATATTCGCAAAACGAATGGATGAAAAATACACAGGAAAAAAAAAGTACAGAGATATTAAAAGAGAGAGTTTATGTGAAAGAATAGGAAGAAGATGTAGGAAATTAAATGAATATAAACCCTACGTGACAGTGACATACTTGCAGCATTCAAGTTTCAGCATTCAAGTACCAGAAGTGACAGTTAACGACGAGTTCAGAGCTGTTCCTGTAACTATCAACAAGGGAGTGTGCTTATGGTGTGTTGTCTGATGCTCATCAGTGGTAACAGAGAAATAAAAAGACCGTTTTCTACTTACAAGATAAGTGGTTTTATATTTGAAAACTGTGTCTCTGTATGATGTTGTCAAGCCTTCCAATATCATTATTTATGCTATTGAGTATTTCATGTTAATAGCGTATTGTCATGAGATTTAATGCATAATTGATTAATGGCTATGTAACTTAATCTTATAAGAATTATAAGTGGTTTATAAATTTTGTACACTTAGTGATTGAATCACCATGGACTGTGATACAGATCCAGAAGATATGAGGCCTATACTAGAGTTTTTAGCTAATGAAGCTGAATATGGCGAGGGATTAAAAGGCCCAGCACTAGATAGATACGTTGTGGATGGTTTTTTGTTTAATGCTGTACAAGCTATAAAGTTTTTTACTGATGATAACCCTCATTCAAATCCTGAAATGATCATGGCTAGAGATTTGGCAAAGTTGTTAGAATGTCTACGTCCGATGGTGTATGATTATACTCGGGCTAGACACAATTATATGCATAAGATTATACACAATATAATCTGCAACGACATGCAGGATGATAACAAAGAGGAATTAGAAGAGAAGGAGCGGATGAAGAACAACAAGCGAATTTCCCTACAACAAAGAGAAAATTGTTTGCAGGATATTGCTGAGAAGAGAAAACTACAAGAAACAGTATCTAAACTCACAAGTGATTTGCATAAATCAAACTTGGAGCTTTCTAGTGTGAAAACAGCATTAGAATCTGCGTGCAGTAGAGTAAAAGACTTGGAAACACAGATTGCACATAATCAAGGTAAAATTAGTAATCTCAAGCAGGAGATTGAAAATAAGAGAGAAATGTATGAGAAGTTGAAGATTGATAGCAATGTAAGTGAGAAGAAGTATATAGATATGCTTCATGATGTGTTGGATGAGAACAATATTCTCAGTCACCAACTGAAAGAAAAGAATAATGTATCTTCCGAGAAGATTAATGAGTTGAAGCAACAAGCTGCTAAAGTTGATGGACTTCAGGCTCAGGTAGCCCTACTTCAGCCACAGATAGAAGAGGTGCAAAAGAAGAGATTAATAAAATTGGAACCACAGAGGAGAACAATTAAGGAAAAGGATGATAAGCAGAGGTTAGAAGAGTTAACGGTGCAGAGAAAGAAAATGGTTAAGATTGAGAAGTTACTTACAGAAGAAAGATGTAAAGTTATGACATGTAATAACTTAAATAAGAAAACTAAACCAAGAGATTACTGAATTGAGTACAAGGGTCAATGGTTTAGTGGATGTTGTTTTAGGCATCAAAGATTTGTCTACTGTTAAGGTTGACAATAGTAGACAGAAGGTTGTTTATAAACAAGCAAAGAGCCTGCCCTATGCACTCTTAGCGAATTCGAAAATGGAACATGATGGACTTAAATCTCGGCGTGGCAGATATAATTTCCCACGTACGGAAGACGCTACGTTGAAGATTAATGGCTATTGGCGTCAGACCAGCAAAGATACTTCATGTGTAATATCTAATTCTGGTAATAAATATAACAAATATCATGTTGGTAACCATAAGGATTTTATGAGTTCCACTGCTTGTCATACACAATATAGGCAGTGTGATACAGCAGATAAGCATGTTAACACAGAAAAGAATAACAACAGTTCTGGTAAAAGAGATAACCATAATGTTAGACAGTACCAGGGAAGCCATTAAATGGTAGTTTTTCCAGACAGTCTAACAGATCTCAAAAGATTGATTCTGAAGAGTTGAGAAATTATGGTAGGAATAGTTTACATTAAAGATTATAAACTTGGTAATAATTATTCTAGGAGTCAACAAGATTCATTTA
>JAMPIV010010239.1:0-65000 GCA_024509875.1 Oreohelix idahoensis
GTTTTAGTTTTGGGGGTGGGATGGGGGGGGGTTGGGGGTAAAAAGGGTTTTGATGGGGGTGGGGGGGGAGGTTGGGGTGGGGGAGGGATTTGGGGGTGTGAGGGTTTTTAATTTAAGTTTTGGGGGTGGTTGAGGTGAAGGAGTGTATAATTTTTGTTTTTTTTTTTATGGGTTGAAGAGTTTGATATTTATAATGCATTAGCTCTCTCCTGACTAAGTTCAGTTGAGTGCTTCGATAGCACTATGATGACTAGTCATAAGTTCATCAATCTTCTTAGTAAAAACCATATCATTCCCATTCACCACCTTTATTTCCTTCAGTTCCATAGACGACATCTTTTCCTCATGTAACATTTTCTGTTTTTCAGCTTCTATTTGCTGCTGAATTTTATTATCTTCAGCTTCTATTTTCAAATCTACATAATCTGACATCAACTTCTCATAGTTCATTTTGACTTGTTCTAGCTCTCTAACAAGAGCTTGTTCTTTACATAGGTATTCATTTTTAATTGCGCTCATCTCATCTTCCAGCTCCTTTTTCTCAATGAATAATCTATCAATATTTTTTTGTTTTTCCTCAGTCATTTTCTCCTGTTGACCTAAAACTTTTCTGAGTTCTTGATTACCCCAATCAAGTTCTGTTACTCTTTTATTCAGAACTTTCATGTTCTGCTCCCTCGTGATTTGCTTAGTAATCTTTTCTTTCAACAGAATTACCTCAGTTTCCAGGCTCTGAATTTGAGCCACATGTGTATTGCAATCATAGTTACTCTCTTCTCCAATATCTATGTTCATTAATGAGGTCACTTCATTATTAATCAACTCATTTTTCTCTCTGTCAAGTTTATTTTGTATTAATTGTCTTAATGAGGTAACCTCATCTTCTAATTCTTTTTTCTGTCTAAGAGAGAATTCACCAAATTTCCTATTATCTGCTATCAATTGCGCCACTTTACTCTTCAGTGTAGAATTTTCATCATTTATGGCTGATAACTTATCAGTAAGAGCTTTCTTATCACCCTGAAGGTCATTTCTCGTTTTTTTCAACGCCTCCAACTCAACAACATTACCTCCATCATAAAAAAGTGTTGATAGTGATTTAGAAAGTTTAAGTACTCTATTCTTGGAACAGCAGTTTCTATAATTATTCATAGCATATTCTTCAAGATCACTGCTCGCCTGAAGTAGAAACTGTTCTGTGGCATAATTCTCACAGTCTGCACCAAATAAACGTAATTTTTTTCTTCCTTCCTGAAGAAAATGATGCACAGTATCCATCATGTCTAATAATTTTTTTTTTTTTCACTCTAATCAAAGGTACACGTTCCTGTCCAAGAACGGTAGATCATTATCATATAATTATTAAATATGTTATTAATCAATAAATTAATGTAATCAAATGTCATGAAATGAACAACGAGAAAGACAATAGAAACATAACCGACAAGACATGATAAACTGGACGGGTGAACACAATCGTAGAAATCAAAAAAAATTAAAATGTGGAAATAAAATAGAATATCGTAAAAATATACGACGATAACTACGATCAGATATAATTAACAGGACAATTGACAACACAGTGTAAAAAACATATGCTTTGTAAAGAACTGAACGACAGGAAGATTAGACGGACAAATAATACAAACAAAATTCATCATAAAACAAAATACGAGTAAAAATAACTGCCAAAAACAACCAGTAAACGTGACGAAACAACTAAAACAGTCAGGTGTCACAGACTACCAGACACAGTGGACCTAGAATCCTTCTATGCTCACGCATAGGAACATTCCACTGCGGGAAGTCTGCAAAATAATGTCCTACAGAACGTCTGACGAAGAGCCCGAATTGGCTTCGAGATGGATCTCGTTCGTCAGATCAACCTCCCTACCTCCCACGAATAATGCACAACACATAACATATAACATGGAAAATATAAAGGTGGACATAAGCAATTAAGGCACAGCTAATAATAATAAAATGTATAACGGATACAAGTTATACTTAGCTCGCGTGTGCCGGGAAAAAAACAATGTGCCTCGTCTCCGTGGATGTACGTTTGAAGCTAAAATAATTCGATCTGCGAATACAGCATCAGCTCGCACGAAATGATAACGAAGGCAGTCAGTCCCTGTACAACCCGAAGTGAAGGTTGATAGATGACCTTGAGAATCTCGTAACGGTCAGTTGATTAAGATTCATTTTGACAACAAGTTCCAACTTGACGATGATGTCGCCTTGAAAGTACACATTCTATCTTCAAACGATTAATTTGATTGAGTAAGATCCTTTGAAATGATAAATTTCAGACCACGCTGGCGCACCAATTACTGTTGTAGCCGTTTATGGTGATTGGATTGGTCTTCATAACGCGAATGGTAATCTGAACGAAATGTCATTAAAACTGTTCTGTAAAAACGGACTACAACAGGTAGTGTTTGAACTGTTCACTCGATGGTAGTACACGAGTCGGTTTACTGTACATATAGTTTATTCGACATGGCACATACGAAGGAAACGATACAATCATAGTTTCAGACTATAGGTACAAAATGTCATACTTTGAAGTTGCTGATCATTCTTAGTGATTCTTCAATGGATTAAGTCTTATAAACATCCACAACAATCTATTCAGGTTCGAGTTCTGAATCGGCTAACCTCTCTTTACATCCATGCCACGACTTTGGCATTGAAGCATGTACGGCATTTAAAATATGAAGCATACGAATAAATAAACTGGTTTACACGTAGGTATTATTCCTCTACGGTAATCTAATATGACCACCGACTCCGTCTGTCAATTCTAGGAAATTACATGCTAAGATGACTTCCCGCTAGACTACAACTGGGAGCGGCCTGATACTTTAGTTTACGGCAATAAATGTACAAATATAACCGGGGCGACACTTACATGATCCTTCCATCATTGGCTTCGTCAAGAATACCAATTGAATCAATATCACATACTGGCTTATACAAAACTGCCAGAAAATTCCAATAATATATATCTCGGACATAACAAAGTCCGCTCTGCCCCGTTCAAAACATGACGTCACAATCCCCAAACTAGGTTACCCCTGCGTTCCAAAGCAACTCACATTGCCTTGTGCACGTCAGTGCGTGAATCAATCGAACGCACAAATAATATAACTATATGAAACTGGTGCGTACATTTGGCAGGACCGAAGACTACCCCCTTAGGTAATAAATGTACGTAACAATGGGTTATACAATGAAAGAGTTATTTATTCCTGCTTTCTCTCGCTCTGACAGACCTGTGATCACAACCATTCACTCTTACCTATTAGGGCTTTCACAACATCTGGAACAATCGTAAGGTACACACAGGCCATCCAGGGCTGGTTATTGGTGAATCAAGCCCCAGATTCTCCGAAGACAAATTAATTCAAATGATAGGAAACGCTTGATTTACTACTTGTAGTAGGATACTGATTATGTCACTTCAATTTTGTCTAGGTAGTTAAATAATTAAGAGGTCTAACGTTCACAGTGTACAGTAGCTTGGAATCTTCAATCGTTAAATCGACTGTCAGGTAAATAAATCTTTTCAGGATCGATCTTCTTCACAACACAGTGGTCGTTATTCAAGTAATGTAAATGTTTGATTTTGTCACTTCAACTGGCTGAACGTATATATGAACTTGGGAAAAGAAATCTGGATATCTATGAATCCAGTTACAATTTATCCTTAATATTCTTTGGGTTGGTACTCTGTCTCTTTCTGGGTGTAAACCACGAGGCCAGACAAGTCACCTTGAAAAAAACACAAAATTTAAATCAGAATGTTCTTTTTGTAAAGCTATTCTCAGTTCATATGGAGTCCGCTGGTAAGGTTTAGGGTTTGACCCAAATATTGTATAAAGAGAAAAGATACAAATACTTAACATAATATAGTATACACAATCCTATCCTTTATCATGATCTCAACCCGTAACCCGTCATGGGTCGTAGGGGTGCCATGGTGGAAGCATCAGCAGACAATGTCCTCCACTGCTCTCTGTCCTCAGCAATGCGTACAAGTTTTGGAAAAACCATGTCCTGCCCATTCTTTGATGTTATCAGTCCAGGATTTTCTTTGCCTTCCTCTTCTCCGTTTACCTTTGACTGTTCCCTGGAGGATCGTTTTCAAAAGGGAGTCATGACGAGTTACATGCCTAAACGAGGCAAGCTTTCGACTTTTCACTACTGATAAAAGTGGTTCTTGGTGGCCTGCATAGGTGTCTATCTTCTCTCTAACATAGACATTTGTTTTGTGCTCTTTATAGCAAATGCGCACAATTCTTCTATAAAATTTATGCTCGAAAGCCTGAATCCTTCGCTCCGTATCTGCAGTGAGTGTCCAGCTCTCACACCCATATAAGAGAATAGATAATACAAGTGATTTGTATAATTTGATCTTCACAGGAAAATTGATATTACTTTTCCAGATCACATTCAGTCTTGTCATGGCAGCTGAGGCCATCTCAAGTCTTGTCTTGATTTCTTTACTTGATCTTCCATCACTACATATAGTGGACCCGAGATATTTAAAGGTGTTAACTTCTTCTAACGTTTGCCCATTTAACGTAATGTTGGTCGGAACATGTTTCTTATGGCTATTCACCAATATCTTGCTTTTTTCTATATTAATTTCCATCCCATGTGTTCTTGTTACTTTCTCCAGTCTAGAGGTAAGGTCTTGAAGTTCTGATTCCTATCCTTACCTCGCGTAAAAATATAATATATTTATAACTTCGGTTATTTAACTTTAAATTGTAAACTACAAGCTTATAGCTTGTCTTATCGTTTAAAACTCCCATGAAATCAATTCTAGTCATTTAAAAAAAAATCAGTCATCATGAATTAGAAATAAATACATATTTCGTCAATACTCATGATGAATCTTTGCATTTACTTAGTTGGTTAAAATATTCTCTGACTGGTTACTAGCAGTAATTACATTTATATTATAGCTGGAAGAGTTTAGCTAGAAATTAATATTTAGACTGCTATCCACTGTAACACAGTAAAACTACGAGAAATATAAATGTAGGACCTAACTAGTAAATCACTCTCCACAGAAACTAACTAGTAAAATATAATTGACGATTTAACTAGTTAAATCACTCAAACTACTAGTATAATAATTACCACAAGCCAGAAGTAAAACGGTCTCCAATCGAAAATCTAAGTGATACTTCTATTATAAGAGATCTTTAGAATCGAAAGCTAGATGTTCTCTGCAATTCTGGCGGTACTGGATAAATTTTAGTTAGAAGGCTGGGATATATATATATTTATCTGAAATCAAAGGGGATATTACATTATAAGCCGAAAACCAAACTATCTGCCAGATCGTAGCACCTACGGAGAATTCTTCGTTCAATCTGCAAATCAAAGATTTTCCTCACACTAAAGCCGAAAAACCAGAACTCATGCTCTCTTGTTTAGATCGGCATCACGTAATTTGCTAATCAGTGCAAATGTTACACGTCTCTGCTTCGTATGGCCATTTCTAGCGAGCAGTGTCCTTTGATCTGGCAATTCTCCGTGTTTAATTATTTTCAAACGAACAGTTCAGGGGAAGATAATAGCAATTGTCTGCCCCTTTGTTCCTAGTAATCTGCTCTTAGATCGCCGTCTGATCTTATCCAACGAGTTTCAATCGCTGGTGTTAAGAATAGAGAAATAGATATATGAAATGTTATTTTCATAGTATGTCACATGCGTGAGTAAACGGTAGTCTTGAGGTTTCCAGCCACTGTCAAGCTTTTATTTAGTCAGCACTTATGACATGCTGCATGAGTAAACGGTAGTCCTGAGGTTTCCAGCCACTGTCAAGCGTTTATTTAGTCAGCACTTATGACTTGCCGCATGGGTAAACGGAAGTCCTGAGGTTTCCAGCCACTGTCAAGCTTTCATTTTGTCAGCACTTATGACTTGCTGCATGAGTAAATGGTAGTCCTGAGGTTTCCAGCCACTGTCAAGCTTTTATTTAATCAGCACTTATGACATGCTGCATGAGTAAATGGTAGTGGTTAAACTAAACTTAAGACAAAGAAATCCTTGCTGTCCGCTTGATAGATGTTTACATACTAATTATCCCGCGTGGAGAACATACCACGTGGAAATGGTATATACTAATCATCGCACGTAGGGGTTCCGCGTTGGCGATAAAATTACAACAATATTCAGGGGCCCCGATGCTATCCAAGGGTACTACCATTATCATCCGTCAATTCAGGGACGTCACAAACACAAGCAAAACCAGAAGTTCCAAAGCCAAGGCTCAAGAAGTGTACACTGAAGCAAACAAAGAAGTATCAAAAGAGACAAGAGGAAGTATATTGAGGAGTTGGCAAGAGAGACAGAAGATGCTGCAGCCAAAGGAAATATGAGAGAACTGTATAGAAGCACAAAGAAGCTAACAGGGAAATACAAGCAAACAAGTTGCCTCATAAAAGACAAGAATGGGAACCTGCTCAGCAATACAGGAGCAAATGAAGAGGTGGACAGAATATTATGAGGACCTTCTCAATAGACTAGCTCCACAAAACCCCACGGACATCCAGCCAGCAGAAGAAGAGCTACACATTAACGGGGAAAGACCAACGAAGGAAGAAATAAAGAAAGCCATAAAGCTTCTATTACCAACGGGCTGATCACCCGTTTGCCAGTCACTTCGATTACGGAAACAACAGCAGATGGATTGATTTGCCGTTGCCCTAAAGACGCCAATAGGCGTGATGGGAAACAATGGCAAAGAAAACCTATCTGCTGTTGCCCTAAGACGCCACTAGGCGTAATGGCCACTGACTGCTTTGACGGTCGGTGGCTAAGGACGGAAGAAGAAGAAGATAAAGCTTCTAAGAGATGGAAAAGCGGCTTGATCTGATGGCATTCCAGCAGAGGCCATCAAAGAAGATATCGACACGGCTACAGAGATGTTATATAAATTACTTGGTAAAATCTGGGAAAAGGAAGAGATACCAGCAGAATGGAAGGAAGGATATCTGGTTAAGTTGCCTAAGAAGGGAAATTTACAAGAGTGCACAAATTATAGAGGAATAATGTTACTATCAGTGCGAGGAAAAGTATTAAACAGGATTATCTTTGAGAGATTAAGAGTCCATAGACAAGAAACTGAGAGATGAACGAGCAGGTTTTCGACAAAACAGATCATGTACAGACCAGATAGCCACTTTGAGAATAATAGTTGAACAAATTTTGGAATGGAATTCACCTCTATACATCTGTTACGGGGGTTCCGTTTCACTGTTATCCTCTGCTGAAGAAGTATCTTATTTGGAACAGGGTATTTCATTGCTAAATTGACTGTCATCGTTTCTTCCTTCCGAACCCCGTTTACAAGTTCGTCAATATTATTGTTCTTTGAAAGAGCAGTATCGTGCTTCAACAAAACCATAGGATGAAAACAAGGGCGTTGATAAATTCGCCAACTTGGGGATCAATCAATTAAATCAGTTGATAATCCCGATTCTTTCTGAGTCCATCTGACATATGTATTACATGGTACATCACGAAGACATCTTTATTCATGGCATTATAATATATTCATTGATACAATTCATCTCCACTCAGTGCAGTCCAGTCCAAACATATAGATCAATAAATATCGTCGTCAAACATGGTAGGCTATATAGCCTGCAATGCAGTTAACCGGAAGTGAGACCTGCCAGTCTGCGAACATGGATCATAAACATGATCAAATACTCCCGTATTATGGAATTCAAATAACTAATGGTTCTCCACAACCATACTGAACTTACTCATAATCAAGGCTGACTCTCTAGCCGAAAATTCACAAAGAAATATACGTCCGTCTTATTCGGAACTTATAATCAAAATGGTAAACGAAGATCGTAGTCAAGCGTGACCAAGTCAACCAAAACACGTGACAAGCGTCCTATACAATTCACGTTCAATAAATACCGTGAAGCGTGAAAAAAACTTCAATCTTTAACTCATCTCGAGCATTTAATGCGTAACTTTAAAAATGCTAACAGCTGTAGCAGACGACATTGTTGAACATGTCGTAACATTTCCCTGTCCGACGGGTGTAAAAAAAAATCTATTCTATAGATTTTTTTTCTAGAATTTACTAAATTAATTATAATAAAAAATTTAACGATAATCGACATATGGCCTACGATGTTCTGTCCAGAACAGTGTCGTAAGTCATGTCAACATAATAATTGTCATATAACACATGAACATTATATTAAGTTAACTAAAGAAAATGTCATCTGTCAGAAAGGATAGTAATTACTTATCTACATAACTAAAATTATGTCTATAAAAAAAATCGTGTTGTGTCATAAGATACACTAACTATAGAATTAACTAAATAATCAATGTAATATGTGAAGGATTTTATAGAATTAAACTATAATTAACTAAACTAAAATATAGTATCAATATGAAGAAAGTAAAGAAAATTAAAGAAAAGTAAAGAAGATAATAATGGAGAATGCATAAAAATTAAGTAGTGAGACATTAATAGATAAAAAATGAAACATGTGTGTACAGAATTATTATCTAATAAAATTAAGGTATCAACTGAAAAAAAATAATACATATTATATCATGTGATAATTATTTAACTATAAGTCAACAAGTACATGTAAAATTAATATATTACTTATGGGGAGGTGTAATTTCATTGAAAATATCAAATTTTAGATATATATTGAACTGGAAAGTACATTCATTTGCCCACATTTCTTTATGTTTATTTTCACTAAAACCTTTGTTGATGATTTTATATAAATTTTTAAAGTAGGTCAGGTAAGTGTATTGTTTACCTAATTATATATGCAAAATGTACAAATTGGTATATCTTCGCTTCTAATGCATGGATTTTAAAATTTTTTTCGGTATTCATTTCCCTGAAGTAAACCTAATTAAAGTTTTTTAAACATCATTTCATGTGTAAAAATAATTTTGATTGGCTAATCTGTGTTAACCATGGCCATAGCTTGGGGCTTTTCAGCCAATCAGAAACGAGCTCTCAAAGGGTACTATTCTATTCGAAGTAAACAAATTCAGGTCAAATGCTAACACGAGGTAAACCAGTGACCATTGCAGTGTGTGAAATAATTCTTTATTATTTATTATAATGGATAAAAATTCACGAAAAAGAATGGATCGTTCAAAGAAAAGAAAGTTTCAAGGAAATAGGTATGTGAAAAAAAGGTTAAATGAAGATAAGACTATCAAATTTATAAACTGTGAACCACTAACAGAGTTTAGGCCTACTGTCGTACACAATGCTAGTACCTCTGAGTGTGAGCCTGTGAGCACTTCTAGATTATCATCATCTTATCAAAAGCTACACACAAATATCCTAGATGATGAATATGCTGATTCAAATGTAGAAGGAATGAGTGGATACAGGTTGTATAATATGACACAAGTAACTGAGCTGATTCAACAATTTCCATGTCCATCTTGTTTTGAACTACCAGACACTGGAGATAATTTTATAATTTCAGAGAAGCTTGTAGGTCTAGAGAGTCAGCTTTATATAATGTGCTCACAATGTAAACATCTTAATACCATGAAGAATAACTCAGAAAATGTGAACTTGAGATTCACTTTTGCAATTTATAGCATTGGATGTCACATGGAGAAGGGAACGAGACTTTTGGGGAACATGAATTTGCCACCACCAGTAAGTAACATAAGAAGTGCCACCTACAGAAAAAAGATATTGGAAGCCACCTCTATAGTTGCAGATGAGTGCAAAGCAGAAGCAGCAGCAGAAATAAAACTGTTAGAAGGTAAAGATGTAACAGTTTCATGTGATGGTACTTGGCAGCGGCGAGGCTTTACACGCAAAAATGGTGTGGCCACAGTTCTTTCTGTTAGCCAAAAAGGACCAGCAAAGGTGTTGGATGTAGAAGTAAGCAGCAATTATTGTGATAGTTGTATGAAAGCAAAGAGCAGAATGTCAGACCATGAATTCAAACTCTGGAGTCAGAATCATTCAGAATCTGGAGAATGTGAGAAAAATCATGACGGTACTGCAGGTTTGATGGAGCCATATGGAATATTAAAAGTCTTTAATCGTTCAGAGAAACAGTATGATTTGTGTTACACAGGATATCTGGGAGATGGGGATTCTAAAAGTTACAAGACAGTAGCACAGCATCAGCCACCCATTTACCATGGCAAAACTATAAGAAAGCTTGAATGTTGCGGACATGTTCAAAAGCGAATGAGGAAGAGACTTCTGGATAAAGTATCAGAAAACAGATGCAAGAAGTTCACAGAGAATGGGAAAGCTTATACAGGCATAGGTGGAATAGGCAGATTAACCAAGTTAGCCATAAAACGGATTCAAGGACACAATGGGGCAGCCATACGCAGAAATGTAGGAGATGTTCCAGCAATGAAGAAGAGCATATGGGCAATCTGGAAACACAGACAAGGAATACATGAAGACTGTGATAGTTGGTGCCCTGTGAAGAAAGACCCAGCTGCAGATAATAAGAATCAACTTCCTGAATTTGTGTGTTCTATTATTAAAGAAGTTTTTGAGGAACTTGCAGCTGATACCCTTCTGGAAAAGTGTGCTCACGGAGGGACTCAGAATTCAAATGAATCATTTCATAACCTCATATGGTATAGGTGCCCAAAGAATATTTTCATTGGAAAACGTAGGCTGCAAATAGCTGTAAATGATGCAGTGATTGTGTACAACTGTGGGGAACTGAGGAGAAAAAACAGCTTTGATAATTTAGGTCTAAACTTTGGTAAATATGCTTTTCAAATATTTGCGCAAATCGACAAAAAGTGCATACAGTCTGCTGAAATAGAGAATTTAATGAAAAGTAAGCTGCAAAGTATGAAACAACCCATGATATCAATAAAGGAAAATACCAGAGATGATTCCTACATAGCAGGGGGATACTGAGGTGAGTATATTTTGTGTAAAAGTGTAATTCTTCCCTTTTTTCTTCATTTTCTCAAAACCGCATTTTTCACACAAATGTGGGCACAATGCCCATGATTTCTCAAAAACTATTAGTGATACAGTAATGAATTTTAAGTCACATGCTGTACACATAGTGCCCATAAAATTAAACTAAAATAAAGCATATATGTTAACAAACTACAAAACTGTTAAGAAATATCTAAGTTACCCCCCTACAAAGTTACAACTATTTGTCAAACGGTATGTTAAAATCCAAAAAAAAATCAGATATCACACCAATCAAAATTATTTTAGTATACAATCATTACCATATATGAACAAATGAAACAGTCAAATTTCACAACTCAAGCTGTACTCACATTTGAGATATCTTGGGCAACAAAATACCCCAAAAAAGCCAAAATTTGCCTTTTTTCTACTGTTTTTCCCCCTCAGACTGCCAGTTTTCAGTACATACCTTGATGTTTTGTATTTTTTTCAATCATTTTGCTTGTATACATGACCAGATATAGCTATTATCTTATAATTCTGTGTTTTTCATTTTGGGGGTTTAACGTCCCCTTAACAGCTCAATTCCTGCCACATTCCAGCTTTTCTTTCTCTGATCTGCACCTCGCTGTTTTAATTCGTACTTCTCAAACGTTCCAGACCACTCTCTGACACTTGATGACACACGTATGAGCGCGTGGCATATGACAAAACCCGGTTTCTTAACGTCATACCAAAACGGCCAAGCGCTTTCTATGCTCAGATGAACTAGTCATTGAGCAATTACGTCTCCTGCTGATAGTTCATTCAGCTAATTCACTCAGCCAGAAGTCCACCCACAGCGCGCCATATATTTGCTGGTGAGACATCATTTTCAGTGAAATTGACATAGTATTACTGCCAGTGACAATACCGAGTATTCAACGGACAAACACGAAGGGAAGACCCCACTACAACGAGCGGTCTTACCCTAATTCCCAAATTAGTTTTGAAAAGGCGTATTTCATCCAATTGTTAGTGATCTCTGTATCTCTGTTTAGATTTGGCGATCTCTCACATTACAGGTTGTCCGAGTGGTGACACTTCATTGAGTTGTGTCCGGCTGGCTTAAAACTACCGCACGGACGAGTAATTTTCTGTGTGGCTACTGTTCTCGGCTGGCTGACACGCGACCAGTTCATTTGTGTGAAGCGTGAGCAATTGTATATAACATTAGATTTGGAACTGTTCTTTTGCAAATATATATCTTCTTTACATGGTATGGAAAAGGAGCTTATACATAATATATATATATGAGAGAGAGAGAGAGAGAGAGAGAGAGAGAGAGAGAGAGAGAGAGAGAGAGAGAGAGAGAGAGAGACTACCTGAAGCGGATGGAGAGAAGACCAAAGTAAAGTTATTATATAAATCAAAACAGCACATACATTAACAATACAAGTATTGACATAACAACTTGATGGTGTCGTTATAGCCGGGTATTAAAATGAATTAAAGACAGCTAACTTAAGGTTCAGAAGAAAAATAATGAAAGCGAAGAAGAAAGGTGGAACCACGAAATAATTAACAGGACCAAAGAGAAGTTTCACCAGGATGATGTGCTTCAATTGGAAGTAGAAAAAAGAAGAAGATACGATGCCAAAGAACTATTGTCCATATACTTAATTTGATGCAAAGTTTAATTCTTTACGTAAAAGAGCAAAGACAATGTGACTATATATAATAAAATGTATATTAAAATAATATACCATTTAATTATTTTTAACCTTTGATGAAAAAAATAAAGAATGTTCTTTTCTTTTAGCAAACAGTGTGTCCGCCTAGAATTAGGTAGATACAGGCATAAACATAGGGTGACCATATCGTTATTAACAAAATAGAGGACATTTTCCTACTTTTTGACGCACAAAAGAGGACAATACGTGCCAAAAATTAGGTCAAAAATAAAAAGGACATTAATTTCAATCTATTAATGCATCATTGTGGTGACTAGTGCTAGTTTTATAAAGGTTAGAAAGAAGAGAAATAACATATCCTTTAAAATGTATGGTTTGAAAATTTTTTTCCTCAGAAATTAACTTTCCACATGTTAATCGGTATTGATACAATTAATATTATTATTATTGTTATTATTATGTTAATATTTCATATTTATTTATTTACTTTTTTGCAGACATTATCTCCTTCAACAATTCAGTATTTCATTTTAAATAATCGAGGAATTGACAGCAAAATACTTATTTTTTACCATTATATGGCGGAAGCAAAATTCCATTGATGGAATCCACATAGAAACTATTTGTGTATTTTGTACAGTGATGTTCCATCAATGAAATAAGACTGTTCACGCTTGTGTTGTGACCAGGTGCCGCAAAGAAATATTGTGCGATCCTTGAAGTTCAGAATGAAATTCAATTTTTACAAATTGTTTAAAAAATTTAATTCATTTCTCATGTGTCAGCAACTAGATAAATCCTTCATCATTAATGTTACTTTCAACAAATGTTGCCAGATTGTTATGTTGATGTCACGGGACGCGAGTAAGTCTGCATTTTAATTCTTAAAACCAGACATCGTCTTCATCAATCGTGGTAATCCGACCAATTTCGCATGGACTGTTTACATAACAATAGACAGTGGGTCAACAGATTATTGAGGTAATCGCTTCAACGTCTCGGTTGTGTTTTCACAAAGGCAGGAAGGTACAAGCAATATTATTGTGGCTAGCCGTAGAATATAATGGACAGAGCGCGAGGCAGTTTTACAATGAGTAATTTAAGCAGGTTCTCATCGAACCGACCCAATAACAATTGAGTAACGGCGACGCAGTGTCTGAGCCAGGGACAACATGAAAAGAGTGAGAATATGTCATTATGTAAAGACTATTAAATGCTGCACAGACACTCAAAAGACGAACGCAGACAAGTTGTCTCGGATAAGCAAAATATGAGAGCGACCATAGCGAAATAATACAGGAAATTTTACACAGTTTGAGGACGGAATGTCTGACTTTAGGAAAACAAACGAAATTTCACATGACACAGGAAGCGAACCCGAAAAATCGCCCTAGGCGATTCAGACGATATATAACCCAACTATATTCATTGCTTGGCATTGGTAAGAGAAACCATTCCGCCAACCGACTTGGGGTTCTAGATTTCACGAGGAAGAGTCAGGACATTGTGTCAGTGAAATTCGTATAGGGACACCAAGGTTAGTGTAATATATTTTGTACGTTATCATTATTATGTCTTAACTTCATTCAGATAATATATACATATTTTCCATAAATATAACACTGTAAATACCAGTCCCGTTTATTATAATATTATATTTCACACTAATAAGTACAGGTTGCAATAAACACCATGCAGAGAATTATTATATTTATAAGATTGCACAGTTTCCAGTAACTATAACGAAGTAAATACAAGACACTTTTATGTGGCCTTTTACATTACCGGTTAACCGCGCAGTAAACACCGCGCAACCATTTCTTATAGTGATAAGATTTCACATACAAGACACTACAGGCGTAGCATAGTTTACGGGATACTTACAAAGGGTTCATTATTTTATCCATCACAGTGGTAGAGACAGGGACCATTTGAGATACTCATCCTTAGTCTACTACGTGGTTGGCGTTAATCACAGGACAAGCTTTAGAGTAGGGCCGACCGAGATACTGCGACGACACACATCTCACACGTAATTAACGGCAACAACCTACCAATACTCCACGGGGGTCAGAAAGGAATTTACCAGGCGGTGAAGGGTCTTTCTATCATCGACTACCCACCCAGAAAAGAAAGCAGAAAATACCCAGAAGGATTGCTGCATTTATAATAGCTGTCCACGTGAAATTTAATGATCTGAAGTGGCAGTCGCCAACGGATGATTTTTACAACAAGTGCCTTTGAGAAATTTAATGATCTAAAGTGGCAGTCGCCAACGGATGATTTTTTACAAGGGGTGCCTTTGAGAAACTATGATCAAAAGCTGCAAGAGCAGACGGGAGATTTTGTAAACCCAGTGCCTACCAAATTTATCGAGATCCTAAATTACATGCAGTAATGGACAGATTCTCCCTGTACAATTGATGCACCAACAAATACGAATATACAACATATTTCCATCATCACAACCACATGAGCAGACTATCAGCACATCGCAAGGACATCTGCATATCAGACGAAGTCTCACCCGCCTAACATTGCGTTCAACACCACACATGAACAAGACACCTTGGACGCTCGGGACAATGTCAACACTCGTATTGTGAAGGACAAAAGAACAAGCCGTGGACACCCGACGAAACCAAGTGAACCGTCCAGTGTTATTGTAGGCAGACAAAGACTTGTCCATTGTGTACAAACAACCAGAGTTTATTGACAGTTAGCGAGAGACCAAGAAACACAAGATATCCTTTTTGTTAGTATTTAGGAGTTACTTAAATTCATCATCATCATCACATAGTGTAGACTTTAGATTCATTTGTGTATTTTGCATTAACTAATATCTTTCTTCACAGGGATAGTTAATGTCATTCCTAGTTGCATTTGTATTAGTGTACTTGAATGTTGTTATATTTCAATAAGTTAATAAATGTTGTAGTTGTATTTACCAACACACGTTATTACATATATAGAGAAGGAAAGAAAGTGTGCGAAAGAGACATACTGTTCTTCCTTTCTTCCTCTTCTGTTTACTCAGTGTAATAGGGGAGTGGGGGCTCGTTAGTATTATAATATAGAGAGGGAGATAGAGTGGTAGGAGGTATATGTCACGAGATCCAGAATCACTGGGGCTATATGCTGGGAACTCATCCCAAAGTCTTATATTCACCTTCTCCACTCCTGCTGCTCATCTTCAACCGGGGGCCAGGCGAATCTGAGCCATTGACAAAGCCGGCACCTCACAGATACTCTCTTTGGTTACCCTTCGGGATAACCCTGTGACATTAAGTGGGGTCTCGCAGTCCGGAATCAAGGGGACGCTGCAGTCCCAGATAGTACCTTGGGGCTTGCCCTAGACTAAAACATTAAATGCGCTCAGCTAACTTGTGGAGTCGCATCAAGATGACTTTGGCAAAAACCTTACCAACAATACTAAGAAGAGAGATGCCTCTGTAGTTATTGCAATCACTTCTGTCTCCTTTATTTTTATATAGTGTTACAATCCTGGCATCTCGCATGTCTTGAGGAATAGTTGTCAGGTTTTACAAAAATTTCAAAAAAGAATTATTTAATGTTTTCTTGCGGGAATATCCATTTATGGAATTGGCTTCGGGAGTAAACCCTGAGGATAAATCCGGAGTCGGAGTCCCTAAGGCAGTCTAATGTCGATTCGACATTATTCTGGCAACTCCTGCGACGTGGCTGGTGCCAAACTGTATCGGCTACTGCCGTTCCTTTGGATCTACCAGCTGTGTGGAGAGGGGGAACATGCTGCATGGGCAACAGCTTGATCTCCATATAACTGTGCCCAAGCTCGCGCCCTGGAGAGGACACTCCAGCTTCACCGTATAGGTGTCGGCAAAACACGGGAAGTAGCAGTTACCGGTTATAAGCATTTGCCCAATTGGCGTAGGGCATGGCGCCAGGGGCTACTTCCGACAGTGGGAGAGGTTCTAGGATCTCACTGGACAGCTACCGCCCGCTTCAAGCTGGGCAGCCCCCAGTCAATAAGGTGTTTGTCCCGCCACTGTCTGCTTTCCCNATTCGGTGCATGGGGATTAGGGTCAAACCCGAACGGTGGACAGAAAATTTTGCACCAAGAAATTATCAGAATAATAAGAATAAGCAAACTCTCAGATTGGGATGCTGGAATGTCCGAACTATGTTGACTGGACTATCCGAAAATCTACAGGACGTAAACGATGTAAGGAAGACAGCCATAATTAATGATGAGCTTAAACGACTTCAGGTGGATATAGTTGCACTTCAGGAAACGCGCCTGGCTGGCTCTGGAACGGTGAGCGAGAAGGACTACACATTTTATTGGCAAGGGAAAGATCTTGATAAAGCTAGAGAACACGGAGTAGGTTTTGCGGTCAAAAAATCGCTAACTAAAATGGTTGAACCAGGCGAGAATGGATCAGAACGCCTGTTAACGCTTCGCCTGCAAACTAGCACAGGTCCCATCACCCTTGTCAGTGTGTATGCTCCTACTCTGTACTCTGCCTCAGAAGCTAAAGATGAGTTCTACGAGAATCTAGCAGCAGTCATCAAAAGCATACCTAGGCAAGAACAGCTTGTTCTCCTTGGTGACTTTAACGCTAGAGTGGGTGCCGATAATGTTTCATGGCCTTCATGTCTGGGCAGGTTTGGTATTGGCAAGATGAATGAAAATGGACAACGGCTCTTAGAGTTGTGTGTCCACCATGACCTCTGCGTGACCAACACCTACTTTCAGACAAAACCCCAGCATAAGGGTGTCATGGAGACACCCACGATCCAAGCACTGGCACCAACTGGACCTGATTCTCGTCAGAAGGCCACTTCTCAGGTCTGTGCTCTCCACACGCTCGTACCATAGTGCAGACTGTGATACAGATCACTCCTTGGTTTGCTGCAAAATCAGAGCACAACCAAGAAAACTCTACTGTGTCAGACATGAAGGGAAACCACGCATTGATACCAGCAAGATGTCAGACCCTGTCATGATCACTCAATTTACTGCGACCTTCAAGAAAGTGCTCAGTAGCCCTCAGCATGGTAATACTATTACAGAGAACTGGGAGCATCTACGGAACACCATTCAAAGTACTGCACTTGCCACCTTTGGTAAGAAAACGGCTAAGTCAAATGACTGGTTTGATGCTTCATCAGATGTGATGGCACCTGTCATTGAAGCTAAGCGCAGTGCTATGAATGAATACAAACGTTCACCGAGTGCTAGAACCCTACAGATCCTGAAGGCTACGAGAAGCAAAGTTCAACAAACTGGTCGACGCTGTGCAAATGACTATTGGCTCCAGCTCAGTGAGAGCATCCAGATCGCAGCGCAAACAGGCAACATTAAACAAATGTATGACGGTATAAAGAAAGCACTTGGCCCCCAAAAAAGTAAGACGGCACCGCTAAAAACCATCAGCGGAGAGAAGCTAACCGATAAGGGTAAGCAGATGGAGAGGTGGGTCGAGCACTACTCTGAGCTTTACGCTAGAGAAAATACCGTTACGCCTGCAGCCCTTGATGCTGTCAAATGTCTGCCAACTATGGAGGAGCTGGATGCCGAACCAACATTAGAGGAACTCAGCAAGGCCATTGATAGCTTGGCCTCTGGCAAAGCACCAGGCAGTGATGGGATTCCTCCTGATTTAATCAAATGCTGTAAGAGCACGCTATTACATCCCCTGCATAGGATGCTGTGCCAGTGCTGGGAAGAGACAACTATTCCTCAAGACATGCGAGATGCCAGGATTGTAACACTATATAAAAATAAAGGAGACAGAAGTGATTGCAATAACTACAGAGGCATCTCTCTTCTTAGTATTGTTGGTAAGGTTTTTGCCAAAGTCATCTTGATGCGACTCCACAAGTTAGCTGAGCGCATATATCCAGAGTCACAGTGTGGATTCCGAGCTGGTAGATCAACAACAGACATGATCTTCTCTGTCCGCCAGCTTCAGGAAAAATCAAGAGAGCAGAAAAGGCCTTTATATATCGCCTTTATAGACCTCACAAAAGCATTTGACCTGGTCAGTAGGGATGGACTCTTCAAAATAATCCTGAAAATAAGCTGCCCTCCTAAAATGCTGGAAATGATAAAGTCATTCCATGACGACATGAAGGGAACAGTCCAATATGCTGGAAGCACGTCACAGCCTTTTGACATACGAAGTGGCGTTAAACAAGGCTGTGTTCTGGCTCCGACCCTCTTCGGGATCTTCTTTGCCCTATTCTTGAAACATGCTTTCAGAGATGCAACTGAAGGAATATGCCTTCACACTAGGTCAGATGGCCGTCTGTTTAATCTTTCAAGGCTGAAGGCAAAAACAAAAATCAGAAGGGTCACTATAAGAGACTTGTTGTTCGCTGATGATGCTGCAGTCGTCACTCAAAGCCAACAGGAGCTTCAGAACTTGATGAATCGCTTCACTAACGCATGCAAGGACTTTGGCCTCACAATAAGTCTAAAGAAAACGAATGTGCTGAGTCAGGATGTGGGTGCTGCACCAGTTATCACTATCGATAACTATGAACTGGCAGTTGTGCATCACTTCACATACCTAGGGTCTACCATCAATGACAAACTCTCACTGGATACAGAAATCGACAGCCGCATTGGCAAAGCTGCAGCTACCTTTGCCCGCCTCACATCGCGTGTTTGGGGAAACTCCAAACTCACAATGAAGACCAAAGCTGCGGTATATAATGCCTGCGTCACCAGCACACTTCTATATGGTAGCGAGACCTGGACGACCTATGCTAAGCAAGAAAGAAGGCTCAATACCTTCCATTTACGGTGTCTACGCCGCATCCTCGGCATCTCGTGGAAAGATAAAGTGACTAATGTCGAGGTGTTGTCACGTACTGGCCTTCAAAGTATGTATACACTGCTTAGACAGCGCAGACTTCGCTGGCTTGGCCATGATCGTCGCATGGAAGATGGTCGCATCCCAAAAGATATCTTCTACGGACAATTAGCAGATGGCAGGAGAACAGTTGGGCGACCACAGCTGAGGTTCAAAGATGTGTGCAAGAGAGATATGAGGGCACTGAACATGGATCCAGCAACATGGGAGGATGAAGCTGCCGATCGCACTAAGTGGCGATGCTATTTACGGCGCCAACTCAGATTGGGCGAAGAGAGGCTCACACAAGAAGCAGAGGTGAGGAGAAAACGTCGAAAGGAGCACCAGGAAAATAAGCAGCTGAGGGCTGTCACCTCAGGGGCGCATTCCCATAGTCAGTTATGACTGAAGGGGCTATTATCATTATTATTATTATTATTTGTTTATATATACAAATTCATATTTGATATAATCCTTTTGAGTGTAATGCACACATATGTCTCAGTCATTTTAAATACCCTTAAAACAGAGCTATTAAATTAAGATTTCACTGCATTAAATCAGTTGGGGGCTTGAACGAGCTAAAATACATAATAACTCTTCATAATAGGTGTCAGGCAGATACAAAGGTAACAACTGCCCAGTTCAATTCATCATTGTTCTTGATTTCTGAATTATCTTATGAACCCTCCCTCGAGGTAGAAGCATCATCATCCTTCTATCTGCATCTCTGCCAAGAGTACTCTTGTGCGAAGGTAGATAACTTTGAAGACCAACATTAAATATTCTAGGTTTTGGCCATTGTTGGACCATCACTGCAAAGAAAAGGGCAGGCAACACGTGACATTAGTGGCGCAATCACTTCCCTAGAAGTTACCTGTGATGATAATTACAGATAATATCAATCTGGCGAGACATTTGAAGAGTGAACTTGTAAATGTGATAAAGCTAGACGAAAACCACACTACCTTATATGGAAAGTGAATTTTGAAATTCACATCTTATGTGCCACGCAGAATTTTTCTATGAGGAAGTGTTGGGAAACCCCGTCCTAAAACGCATGGTTGAATGCTATTGGTTGGCATTCGAAATGTAAAATTACAACGTTACTGATTGGAGCTTTGTCAAATAGTAACAACAATGTGCGTGGGCCGAAAGTTGCAATATAATCTGGCACTTTCGCCGTTTTAGGGCACTGTGAAATTCAGCTTGTCAAGAAGACAGCCAGACAAGCCAGCGTAAGGAATAGGATCACGATTCCGTTTTAAAGGAACGAAAAACGTGTTTGAGCATCTTGTAGATTTATATTCCCGGAAAACTCTAATTTCATTAATACGAAAAGCACGGAATCCTATGAACGTGAACACGAAATCATAGTGGAATTCTATTTACAAAGTAATACCCCAGACCACATGTAAACAAGTTGCCTTAACCATTTCTTTGAGCTAGACGTCAGTCTGTATTCCCAAAGAAATTTGGGGTAAATTGAACATTTTAAAATTCTATATTTCGCATTTATTAACATGTGAAAATTGCTAGTGGATGTCCAAGTCATACGAGGCTGGCAACCTCAGTATATAGAATGAGTAATTCATGAACCACCACTGCAAGAGCTGGTGACTGCTTTATGAATGTTTCTCATACAGAACCAAAAGCAGAGGTAGTCCCAAATCCCATATGGAGCAGAGAGTGGATGATGACATAAATTATGTACATACTTACTATATTAACATTTTTAACCAGTGCATTTAGACATGTTCAATATAAATGTAATGGATGTTTTCCGCTCACTGGAATTAATATTAATGCTCAGAGAAGGTAAAGTTCTGAGGCAGATGGGATGGTGGAATGAAAAGGAAAGGGGGGGGGGCTGATTTGTGTCACGAAACCCAATACTCAGGAGGGTATTTGTTTCTCTCTTATTTCATGATACTTGTCGGTGGTACCAATTGGTGGTACTATCTGTCGAACAAGGGAGTGGTATAAGTAGCCTTCAGTCAAAGCTAGACACCATCATCAGACGGGTCTTGAAGACGCTGGACCAGCTTCGTAATTGCTCAACGATACTTCTTGGAACGTGTCACCGCCACCAGACTTGACCAGTGACGAGAGTGAACCAGTCTATCATCTGCAAAGAACCAAACATCGGCTGGAGTAGAAACCAACCGACAATCTTACTGGCAGCTAAGTACACATTCAAAGCTGTCAAGTGAACTTTCCCAAGAAGAAAATTCCCTTAACTAACCATAACATCACCTGTGATGAGTTTTTAAAGAATTATTCGTTTTTCTCACTGTTAATATATAATTGACTATTAAATTTTGTTATCTGTATATATACAAATTCATAGTTCATTTAATCATTGTGAGTGTACTGCACCCGTATGTCTCAGGCATTTTAAAACGCACTCAAACATAGCTATTAAATTAATATTTCACTGAATTAAATCAGTTGAAGGCATGAGCGAGCTAAAATACATAATAATTCTTTATAAAAGGTGTCGGGCAGATAAAAAGTACACAATTGTCCAGACCAGTTCAGAATTGTTCTTGATTTCTGAAATATCTTATGAATCATACCTCAAGATAGAAGCATCATCATCCTTCTATTCACAACCTTCAGTGGACCCTTGTTGCTCAAACTTTTCAGGATGTTTTGGCAACAAAGCCACGGAGCAGCCCGTCAAAAATTGCCGGAGAAGAAGTGAAAAAGGTAAAAGTGTGCAAATTGATTATTTACTTGACAGCTCTTTCCTCACAACAGTTTGTTTAAGTTTACAACTATCTTTAAAACTGTTTGCCTAGGTAGCCTGTACCCTTAAAATATACTTTGCGACTGTCTGGGTTTCATCCTCGCGTGAGTACTGCATACAGGTAATAATGAGCAAAGACTGCTACTTGTATGTATACGCGTGCATGATCAAATGACACTGCCTGTGCTCTGTTGACGTTCATGGCAAAAGCTTAAATCACAGGAAACTAACGACGTCTCAAGATGAAAGGAAGACTGTATCCCTTGGCTGTAAACTGATGAGTGGAGTGAAAGCTCATCCGCTGTAATTACTGCACATGATGATGTCGGCACTAATGAAGTTTTTTTGAAGGGCCCTTATAATTAATCGTCTGATGTTCATTACGCCATTATTTGCATCCTGGTTTCTGAGCAACACTATGAATGTACAATTTTGACCTTCAATAGACGCGGAGACATTCAAAATTGACACCAAAAAGAACAGTATTGAATACTCGAAGGTTTCGACAAGGGATTCCATGTCCCAAAAAAATAAAAAGTCAATGAAAACAGAAGTAAATAGGAAAGAAATTGATTCCTCATGTACCCAGATAATAAAAAAAAAAAAACCTTATTGCCTGAATATATATATATAATATATATATATATATAATTTATATATATATATATATATATATATATATATATATATATATATATATATATATATATATATATATATATATATATATATATATATATATATATATATATACACACACACACACACACACACACACATATATATATATATATATTGTGTGTGTGTGTGAAAAGAAATCCACAGACGCTCATTGCTCTTGTTGTAGCCATTGTATTATTTATGCCCTTAACTGACAAAATGAGTGTCGCGAGAGGTTCAGATGTTATTAAAAATAAGATATCCTGGACATAAAGGTGTATCAGATGATACCAGGATAGTGCCAGATAAGAGTCTGTTCTTATCAGTAATACCCCCTTCTCTGAAGAGAGTAAGGGTGTATAGACACAAAGGTAGGGTCAAGCTATGTAAGTTCCCAGTGAAGATGGTGATGTAGTACTCTGAGTCCCTAACTGCTACTTCTCCAGATCCTCCTCGTGATTATGGTACTTAATAGTGTTTCTGACTCTGCTAGGGGTAATTTATTTAACTAAATTCACCAACAAGAACTGTAATTCAACTTAAAGAATTTAAGAAAGTCTTCTGGTGAATATTTACAATTTAATTAAACAGTTTGTCTTTTCTGTTTGAAAAGGTTTAAACTCAAATATTTTACATCATTAAATAAATAATAACAGTCAACAAATGTTTTTCACTTAAGTTATGATGTCTATCATTCTGTAGACCTTCTAGCTTGCTTGATTTTTCACTGAAGAATTACTAGTGTTATTAATACAAGTTAATTGAGCTATATACTGTTATGGTCATCATAAACTGGATGCGGTTATTTTGTTTTGTTTGGTGAACCGGCGTACGCTACACAGTTGCTTTTTTAGCAACTTAACTGAGTCACTGCAGATGGCTTCCTCTGATGCTGGATAGAATTTTCAAATGAGAATCTTCCCACTGCTACACACGAAATGGCTGGCACTTGTTCATAGACTGGCACTGCATTCGTTGCAACTTCATCAAGAGAAGCCTCTTCTTATTTGTTGTAGGTTTTCAAGTTATATGACTAAACCTGAAACAAAGTTAAACGCAATCCCTGTATTTGTCTATCCATATCATTCTATGACACAGATGGGGACGATAGACAGTTTCAGACTAGCGTGCTAGCAGATGCACAAGGTATAGTATAGTAGCAACAATCATTTTAATTCAATGTGATCATAATTTTCTTCTACCTTCTTAATCATCATTCGTTTCCCATGATTCGCCTTCATACAATAATTTGGTTGCGATTAAAACTACTAAGTAATAGGTCAAATTATGCAATGCTACAACCCTTTCCTCTTTCCTTATGTTCCTGGTAGGTGTCTCATTCCATTCAAGAAATACTTCTTCAAATACTTTATCAAACTTACAGTCGTACTTTGGCCATCATTTCTCAATATTTAAAAATATTTTCCTAAGGCGGGCTTTGCCTCTAGAATTACACATGAGCCTGTAAGTTTCATCGCACACACTGTCCATTCCTACACATCTAACCACGTCTTATCGCACAGATGGATTAATCAATATAATTCCACATAAATATATATATATATATAAATATATATATATATATATATATATATATATATATATATATTTATATATATATATATATATATATATATATATATATATATAGATATATATATATATATATCTATATTTGTTCTTACCCTCATGCACGCACAGACAAGCCCTTAATGGTTGATTAAGGTCTGCTAATCAGGTACAGAAGGCAAACACTTGCTTTAACATATGCTCTTCTTTCCCCCGCTTGCTGTGTTTTCAAATAATATTGACTAACCGAGTTCGTTAGGCCAATCTATTTATAGTGTGACCTCGGACGTACGAGATGGGAATCCCGAAGAATGAAATCACGATCATAAAATGTGGGTACCTTTTTGCCTATCGTACAATGTAGAAAAAATACTTTTTTAATTATCTCCGTTATTCCTGATGCGATTTTATTCCCTGAAAGCTTAAATTATACTTGGGATTAGGCATTATATATCTATGTAATAATTTTTTTAGTTTCCAAATTGTATTTTATAGTATGCATAGTTTAAACTGCTAAATTTAGGACAACCTGAAGCTTCGAATGCATTCAACCCAAGATTTCTCCCGTCCTATATTAGTATTAGTAAAAGTATTATTCCTTACGGGTAGAGTAATATCCCTAATATCGTGTTGGTACCCTCTTTCAAGTGGTACTTCTTCCAAAATGCTGTAGTAAAATTCCGAAGTTAATCAGGTTACACAGATTGAGCCTTGCCATCTTTTTTTTCCAAGCAGTAGTAAACACAGGACCAAGAAAGCGTTTTCATTGGTCAGTGTATCATATCTTTCTACAATTATGGTGCGCGGTATGGTCAGAGAATTCGTGATGTGAGACAGACGTCATTTCACGACAATGAGAATGAAACTACAACATTATTTAAATTTTTTTTTTTCTTTTTTAAAATACCATTTCTTGTGGCGTAGTTCATCGTGTCTATTTACAACTGCCTTTTCCCAGTAGTGTTCATCAGTTCTGTTCTTTATTTTTCTGTGCGATTATGTCGAACTGGGGAGCGAAAGAGTTGCCTCTTGCCACAATTTCTCTTCTTATTGGCTATAGATTGGGTGTTTTGAAAACATCGACTTCAGCCAAGAGAAGTGAAATCCAGTGGACAAAACAGCTCCATAATCTAGAATTTGCCTACAGTCTGGCTCTTCTGTCCCATAAACATAATCAAATGCAGGAGAAATGAAAATACTTTAGGAGAAGTCACAGTTCACAGCACGTGGGTCTGTAAATACACAAGGCGAAAACAAAAATAATGAGAATAAATGCGGGAAACGATAACAATAATGCCCTTTAAGAAACACCACTACGAGATGTAGAATCAATTATAGACCTTCGCTGCAATATACACAGTTTTAGAGACAGACAATGATATCAAAATAAGAACACAAAAGACTAGAGGAGCTTTTATAGCACTGGGAAATGTACGGAGATCAAATGAGACCAAGTCCAAAACAAAAATCAGAATCTTAATCCCAATGTCAAGTCACTCCAGTTGTATGACTCTGAAACATGGAGAACAAAAAAAAAAATGACAACCAACAAGCTACAAAAGGTAAAGATAGTCCCATATCAGATACTGCCATGAGGGAGTGAAGTGTTAAAGACTTCACCAAACTAGGGCCAGTATCGAGAGGTCGGGCGACCAGCCTTTGACGTACCTAACCGAAAAGCAGGTACCATTTACAGCTTGGTAGATTGAAGCGGGACGCCATCTAAAAAGCTTTATATTTTCATAAATGGGTGCTTGCGTAGAATAGAAAGATTAATGTGATATGACAATATCACTAATGCGGAACTGATGACAAGAACCAGACAAGTCCCAGTGGAACAAGAGATGAGAAGAAGACGCTGGAGATAGACAGAAAAAACAATGAGGAAACTGTTTGCTATGTCCACTGCTTATATATGAAATAAGCACCAGTACAGTGGAAGCTATAGAGCATAAGGTCAACAAGTTCATGAGAAAACGGCTAGGAGTACCACCAGGTCAGACGTAGCACTGTACTGCAAGAAAAAAAAGCTTGTGCTTCCTTTCAAGTCAGTTGTTGAAGAATACAAGGTAGGAAAGGCAAGGCTCGCAATGATGCTGTACGAGTCACCAGATGACGTAGTTGAGTCCATTCAGCCCACACTAAAAACTGGAAGGAAGTGGAAAGTGGATGAAGCTGTTGTTGCTGCACATGAGTCGCTCAAGCTGAGGGAGGTAATAGGATACACACTGACGAATAGACGGGGATTTGGCCATGGTGACATCCGCTGGTGGTCCAAGGCATCAGAAGGGGAACGCGGAGACATGGTAATTCAGGAGATTCGAGGAGCTGAGAATGTGAAGAGGATGCACAAAGCGGTACATCAGGCCCAACAAGACCAATGGACTACATGGGAAGGAGCCCTGCAAAGGTAATTGACATGGAATGATATATGGTATATGGTACCTCTTAGACTCAGCTTCATAATTAGATCAATGTATGACCTCCTGCCATCGTCCGCAAACCTTGTAAGACGGGGAAATGCTGATGATGCTCAGTGCCCCCTGTGCCATGAGAGGCAGTGTCACGAGTTGGATTTAAGTTAGAGTTATGCCCAAGTGTAGGACAAGACCCTAGTGTGAGAAAAGACTAAGATAATAGATTAATTATGAGAAATGACAGTGAATGTAGTAAGGTGAGTCTATTGGCCCGAGGAGGATAACCGAAATTAAATCTTCCTCGCCAAATCGTGACTTCAAGAAATGCTATAAACTCACCACCTCTGGCTACCTTTAACAGACGAAAGGAGATAAGGTTCAACTAACACTACAGACAGCACTGTACAGACAACAGTTAAGGACTATACAGTGAAGAACCTGATCCAGTGAACATTAAATAAGTTTATTATACAAATCAACAGAATTTTTCATAACATAGTAACAAACAAAGAAAATCATATATCGTGCAAGGTTGCACCGACCTGGAAAACAAAGAAAATCAATTTGATTATAAGCACACCAAATTAAAACTCCAACCACTTTCACTCCTTCATACACCCTTGTAAAGTGCAATCTTTACTATCTTGCAATATAATACATTTATATACTTATTATGTTCGTAAATATTTTGTAAACAAAGTATTTCCTTTTTTAAGTGCTTAAGGAGAAGTCATTTTTGAGTTACTTCCCTTGAAAAGGAGTTCCGTCATCTTCGATCGGACTCCGCGGACGAATCTAGGCCTACTGCGATTTATTCTTTGGCTGGGTAGGAATAGATTGTTCTTGCTTCAGTATATCTATGGCCTGAATTTATACGTAGTGTTTGTATGAGTAGGACGAGTCTGTCTTATATATGGATATCTTTACATTTCTAAGTCGGACTATGTTGGTTGTCGCTAGAAAAGGTCAAAGGCTATGCAGCGGAAGTATCGCTAGCAAGGGGGTGTGATTCATGGCTGTCATCCTGTCGGGATGTTGAATTTTGTTGTAGCCGGCCTATCGCCGAAAAAGTGATCTATAAGTAGATGGGGAAAAGTGATAGTCATTTAGACATGTTGTATGTACTTTACCCCAGTGTTTATTCTCTTTTGCCAAGGAATGGCAAAGTTATATTTCGCATAGAAAGGTAAAACCACAATTTATTATGAACTTGGGCTTCGCCATCGTTGTCGATAAGCAGATGCGCAGTGGTACTTCTGAAAAGAATATTTATTCAAAGGAAGATGACATTCCTATGTATCAGCTCTAGATTATATGATATTATTCAATTACCTCTATGAGAGAAGCTATGAAGAAATGAGGACATTTAATGAATGACCAATTTTGGTCTGTATTCTATAGTGAGTGAAGCTCACGAGAGAAGCACAGCCATGTTGAAATCCATACACTTTGTATTTATCGAGTGAGAAAAAGGGATGCCTGTACTATCGCTCGATGAACCAAGAGATCACTGCTACATGTGAGAACCCATGTCTGGGATTCCTATATCTTTATGGAAAAAATATATATATTGAACTCTACGTGAAGGGATATTCGCTAGACGAGGTTAGGTCTAGGAGCCCTCATATATATTGGTTATGGTCTGACGTGCCCAGTCAGTAAAGCCAGATGATTTGCATTATGGAACTCTGAATGCTTATTTACGAATGCTCCATTATGATATTTGCCAAGCATGAATGCTAACTTAAGATGATATTCCTGTGATCAACATTATGCTGTGTCTGTCGACATTTGTTCCTGTAACCATACACGTACTGTCCAGGTGTGCGTCTCATTAAATATTATAAAAAAGACCACCGTAGTTCCAGTACTTCTTGAATTCGAACAGTGTGAGTATGAGTGATGTACTACCAACCTGTCAACTCTATCGAATCATTCTACCATTCGCGTTCTGACATTCATGTACACACTCATTGTCTGCACTCACATTCTTGTCGGAGCCTCATCACGTTCCAGGACAAGATGACCTGTATGACCAAAACTGTGCTGGGTTTAATGAGTTGACAATCGTTACACTTTACTACACCAGTCCCAACATCTACATTTATCAACTGGTGGACATTCACGTCATTTAACAAATAAAGCGTGATTTTACAACTACATGGCCAATAATAGAATTTAACAACTGGTGGCCAGCTTCCTGGGTCAACCTGCACAGTGACCATATTGAGAAGTAAACTACTGAGACCAGACGTTCCTTGGGGTCTGTTACGACACACAAATACATCAGCAGTACAACTCTACAGTGATGTCAGCGTGACCTGTCCTGTCGAGAGTATGCAGTAACTAGGTCAGCGTTTGTTGACATTTGGTTCGTTGGACATTTGCCATACAACTGACAGTGTTACACAGCAAGCTTGGTTGAAACATAGAACATTACACATCAGGACTGGAGAATATTTGACAGTGTTTGCGAAAGGAAGTGTTATTGAACTGAGAAGTCCTACATCGATTGTTATCATTCACATCAACGATGGAGCTTCTATTTCTGTGTTGAATTTGAAATAATTAGACCAGAAGTATTTGTTTAATAAAGTACCACAGTACTGTACTATTAGGCAGTGTAACTGAGCCTTCTTTACAACACATTCTTTCTGCAACACTCTATTTACATCATATTGCCATACTATTTATGCATTCATGTATTTATGTTTAAATATTTATATGTGATATTTGTTTGTATCCAGCGGGTTGTTGTTTTGGTTGGGCGGAGTCACACAACAGAGTATCCCACGTAATAGAGGGTCTGATGTGTGCGTTTCGATAGGTGCAATTTTCTTCATTGAAAATTTGCTGCGACAGCTGTTGCTATTAGTGTTAGCTGTGAAGACTGTACTCATTGTTGTTTTTGTAATATTCCTCTGTTCTTTAGTTTGTTTTGATTTGTTTGTAATTTGTTGGTCTACCCTATTCTATCTTTCAGTTCTATTCTCAATTTATATTTATATACTGTGGCGTTATTTGTATTTGTTATCCTCTTGCGGTTTATCTTTTATTGTTTTTCCCATTTGATTTATTTCATTTCCGCAAATGTTTTCATGTTCTTCTGTATAACTGTTTTGTTTTGTGCCTGATCGACATACACTATTTAAAATATAGTTGATCATATAAATTGATGTACAAGAATCAACTGATAGTTAATTGCTATTACTAAAGGTACACAGTTGATGATATAAAACACTATTTCTGGTGCACTGCACTTATATTATAAAGTGAACCAGCAACTTATAGCTGTTATTATATAAGGATTTATACAAGACCTTTGTAAGGCTTGTTTCCCACAGTGATTGGGATAGTTAAGTACTATTTTCCACAGGTTACAAAGTTATCATACAAGGTCTTTGATTAAGACTAAGAAAGTGAATTTATTTACTTTTGCAAATTACTGATCTTATTAGACAAGATGTCTACATTAGATTATTTTATCACACAAGGCAAGGCTCTTGATAAGACTGGTCAGCAATTAGAAGAATGGGCAGTTGCTCAATATGACAAAGCATTAGCTGCTGAAGAAAGAAAAGCATTGATTGAGGAAAAAAAATTACAAAGAGAGGATGAACAAAAGAAATTGCAGATACAGACTGATGAAAAAAGATTCCAGATGGAAATGGAAAAAGAGAAAAGAAAAGATGAGGCTGCTGCAGAAGAGAAAAGATTACAAGCTGAAGCTCAAGAGAAAAAAGCAATAAGAGAACATGAACACCAAAAAGAACTTTTAGCATTTGAGTTAGAAAAGTTAAAGTTAACAAACATAAGTGATGGTAATCAAGCATCTGGTGGTAATGGTAAACCCTTTACTTACAAGGTCAAGGTACCAGCGTTCAACCCTTCCAGTGATGACATAACATTCTGGCTTAACAGATTTGAACGCTCGTGTCGAGCCCATAATGTGGACAAATCACAATATGCTAACCAGTTATCAGAAAATCTGAAAGGTGATTCTCTGACTAGTTTAAGTTTGGTTGAAGAGGCTGACAAAGATAACTATGATGTTATTAGGGCAGCCTTGTTAAAGAAGTATCAGTTGTCTGAAGAGGGTTATCGGAAGTTGTTTAAGACAATGGTGCCTGAGGCAGGTGTAGAATTCTCAGAATTCATTGCAAGGACACGTCTTACATTTGATCGTTGGATTGAACTATCCAAAACAGAAAAGACTTATGAAGCCCTTATGGACTTGATACTCAGAGACAAGATTATGTCAAGTATAAATAAACCTTTCCTCGAATTCTTACATGAGCGTAAACCTAAGTCTCTAAAAGAAATGGAACAGTATTGTACCCAATACGTCACTGCACATCCGGACGTAGCTATTAGCAACAGTAAGGTTAAAGAAGGTATGCCAGTTGCTTCTGCAACACCATACAACCCTAATCACTCTCACAAATTCCAAGGACCTCAAAATAGGTTTAATAAAAAAGGTAACTATTACAGTTATCAGAACCAAGGTAACCAATCATTTCAGGGTTCTTCTTCGAATACCTGGAGAAGAGCTGACAGCCCTCGATTCAGGGGTGGTCATAATTACAGGAACTTTCGCAAAGGAAGTCATTCTAGAAACTATCCAAGTTTTCCTTCATGGAGACAACATGATCATAATTACCGAGATACTCATTATAATGAATATGATGATAATAACCAAAGGAGCTATGATTCAAACCCGAGTAGGGGTTATAATAGTGGAAACAATGATAAGTACAGAGGCAATAATAACAGAGGTAGAGCACAATTCAAAAAACATAAAGCTCATTACCAGGCGAACTCTGCACAGCAAGAGTCCCACGAAGCCTATAAACAAAATAAAGATAATGATGACTCTAATAATATGGCATGTGCCGCTTTTGATTTTGAGAGAGCATCTCAGTGCCCCCAATGCAAAACATTATTTGAGCCAACCACAGTGTCTACTTTAAGCTGTGGCCATCCTCTTCCCGCTCTTCCTGCGTCAATCGCGCATGATGGGAGAGGTTCCTTGTCTTACACAAAGGTTTAGTAAATGACAATCCAGTCTCAGTACTTTTTGATTCTGGATGCACAACTATTGGGGTTAGGCAGTCACTCATAGATCCTTCTCATTCTACAGGCAAAGTAGTCAAATGCGTAACATTTGGCGGCACCATAGAGAAATACTCTACCGCTATCATTAGGATTGCTACTCCTTTCTTCACAGGAGATGTACACGCATGTCTTTTGCCGAATCCGATCGCTGATCTTATCATCGGTCGCATTCACGGAGTCAAAGAATGCACTCCGGAGCAAATTTCCGTTTGGGAAAATCAAAATATGCAATCTGCTAATGCGGTAGTCACTAGAGCTCAAGCTCTCAATATGCCTGAAACTTCATCTGTTGAAGATAATGAAGTGCATAACCAAGATGATCCCTTGGTAATTTCTCGTGACTCGTTTATAAAACAACAAGAAGAAGATCCGACTCTTAAGAAATTCTTCACTCTTGTAACGAAAGGTGATCCGAATAAAGATTCAAATTGTAAATCTTGGATTACAATGAAGAATGGCGTACTTGTACGTATGGTGCAAGACTCCACTAAGTCAAGTCATTCTCAGATTCTTGTACCCAAGAATTTGAGAGTTAAGATCTTACAACATGCACACGACTCTCAGTGTGCTGGTCACATGGGTTTTTCCCGTACAAAGTCAAGAGTTCTTGCGGCTTTCTTTTGGCCTTTTGTGAACAAGGACATACGGATCTATTGTCGATCCTGTAAAGTATGTCAAGAAGTCAAATCCAAAGGTCCTCGTCATGCTGCGCCTATTCAGGCTGCAGATATTCCTATTCGTCCATTCCAGAAAATGGCGATAGACATCATTGGTCCATTCAAGATCAAATCTGCTAGAGGACATCAGTTTATCTTAACGTGTGTAGACATGTGCACACGTTGGCCAGAGGCTATCCCTCTAAAGAGCATTACTACCGCTGACATTGCAGATGCTCTTTGGCTTATATTTTCTCGGCTGGGATTCCCCGGAGAAATATTATCAGATCATGGCACCCAACTGATATCGGATACCATGTCTCAAGTAATGTCTACTCTACAGATAGAGAGATCTTTGAGTAGCATCTATCATCCTATGTCCAATGGGATGGTCGAGCGACTAAATAGAACACTTAAGAACTTATTAGGGAAGATAACTGAGGATCATCCTCAAGATTGGGATAGGGTTTTACCCGCGGCCCTCTTCGCGTACAGAGAGGTCCCCAATGAACATACAGGGTTTTCTCCCTTTGAACTTGTCTTTGGCGCGCGACCGCGCGGCCCAATGTCTTTGCTGCATGATCTTATAACAGCTGACAATATTGACGATGACACAAAATCTTCTTACGAGTATGTCATCGCGCTGAGACAGAAGATTATCGAAGCATGCAAATTGGCAACGTCCTCTTCTGAATTTGCTAAGCAGAAGGCAAGACAATTTGCTAATAAGAAGAGAACTTTACGACAACTTTGTCCTGGTGACAAAGCATTTGTTTTGCTACCTTGTCGTGAAAATAGACTCCTTATTAGTTGGAAAGGTCCGTACGATATAATATCGAAAATTTCAGATGTTGACTACATCGTCGATATTAACGGGAAGCATAAAACCTTCCACATCAATATGCTTACGGAGTTCCATGAACGTCCTGACTATCTACAGCCTATTTTCCAGGCAACGGACGATTCTCATGTCAAACATGGTCATTACTCATCACTGTCTGTAATACAGGATGAGGAAACAGTTTTTCGGATGTTAATCTTCCGCTTCCAATGATCCCACTTCATTCTAGTGAATCATGGAAAGACGTTACTGTTTCTCCTGATTTGTCTCTAGGAGAACGGCGACAAGTTTCGTCTATGTTACAAACATTTCAGGATGTCCTCACTGACATCCCTGGACAAACTCATGTCATTGAGCATGACATTGTTCTAACTGAACATACTCCAATTAGGGTTAGACCTTATCCTATCCCTATACATTTCCAAACACAGGTTGAAAAGGAGTTGGATGAAATGATAGATTTACAAATAATCGAACCATCCACTTCTGCATATTCTTCGCCGATGGTTATTGTTCGAAAAAAAGACAATAACATACGTCTTTGCGTTGACTATCGCAAATTGAATCAAGTTACGAAGTTCGATGCTGAACCTATGCCTTTACTAGAAGAGCTACTTACTCGTCTTTCTAAATCGCATTTTTTCACTAAACTTGATTTGTCTAAAGGATATTGGCAAGTTCCATTATCCGAACGCGCCAAACCTCTTACCGCTTTCTCTACTCCCAGAGGCCTTTTCCAATGGAATTTTATGCCTTTCGGCCTTATGAACGCACCAGCTACATTTGTACGCATGATGCGTCGAATCCTATCGTATCGGTCAGATGTCATTGCTTATCTAGACGACATCTGTCTTTTCAGCGATACTTGGGAAGATCACTATTCAGGGTTAGTTGAATTATTATCAACTCTGCGTGAGTATAACCTGACAGCAAAACCATCTAAAGCTTGTATTGGCTTTAGCGAAATTGCTTTCTTAGGCCATCGAGTAGGTCACGGTTTCTTGAAGACAGAAGACCATAATATCACTAAGATACTTAACATCTCTATCCCTAGGACTAAAAAGCAAGTGCGAAGTCTTTTAGGTCTCATACAATTTTATGGACGTTTCATTCCGAATCTGTCCTCTATCATGGCACCTCTCTCTACACTATTAAAGAAAGGGTCGCCTAACATGGTTCACTGGTCTCATGAATGCCAATCTTCACTAGAGAAGATCAAAACTATGTTTTCATCACCACCTATTTTAGTGTTACCTACAACAGATAAGACATTTGTTCTTCGTAGTGACGCTTCATCCACTGGGATTGGAGCGGCACTAATGCAAGAGTACTCTGGAACTCTGCATCCTGTAATGTATATATCCAGAAAACTTAATGCTGCAGAAAGGAATTACTCGGTTTTAGACCGTGAATTATTGGCAATGGTTTGGTCAATTCTCAAACTCCAAAGATTCCTTCTGGGCGCGCATTTCGTAGTGGAAACTGACCAAAAAGCTCTTACGGCTATCCAAAGTAAGAACTTGAAGAGCTCGAGATCAACTCGATACGCAATCGCTCTTCAACCTTTTCATTTTTTCGGTACGAGCTATCCGTGGTTCAGAAAATGTGATGGCGGACATTCTGTCCAGATGCCCACATGATGCCACTTAACTGTTAAATATTGGATCTTTTTAATATGTATAACTTTACAACAGTTATTTTTTGTTTCTTTACTAAGATACACATTTGTAATTTAATAATAGAATGATGGTATCGCTACTTAGCGGTTTATTGATGTTTATTCACCGCTGTTTTTTTCATGATTGTTTCTTCATAAATCATAAATTTAAGATTATAGTGTGAATTTTTGGTATGCATTGTATAATTACCAGAATTGTATTATACGTAGATCACACCTTCCTGGAAACATTTATTCGTAGAGAAACAATTTCTCTCAGATTTTGAGATATATTCTCACCGGTCATATTAGGAATTATAGTTATTCCTGATATTTTCATCTGCGCAGTATTCTTGCGTTGTGAGCCTATTCTACGTTGCTCCTAGATGTATTTAAAAAAAAAATTTTTTTTTTTTTTCCCGGGAGGTGTGGTAAGACTGTAAAGTGCAATCTTTACTATCTTGCAATATAATACATTTATATACTTATTATGTTCGCTAATATTTTGTAAACAAAGTATTTCCTTTGTAAGTGCTTAAGGAGAAGTCATTTTTGAGTTACTTCCCTTGAAAAAGAGTTCCGTCATCTTCGATCGGACTCCGCGGACGAATTGGGGCCTACTGCGATTTATTCTTTGGCTGGGTAGGAGTAGATTGTTCTTGCTTCAGTATATCTATGGCCTGAATTTATACGTAGTGTTTGTATGAGTAGGACGAGTCTGTCTTATGTATGGATATCTTTACATTTCTAAGTCGAACTATGTTGGTTGTCGCTAGAAAAGGTCAAAGGCTATGCAGCGGAAGTATCGCTAGCAAGGGGTGTGATTCATGGCTGTCATCCTGTCGGGATGCCGAATTTTGTTGTAGCCGGCTTTTTGCCGAAAAAGTGATCTATAAGTAGATGGGGAAAAGTAATAGTCATTTAGACATGTTGTATGTACTTTACCCCAGTGTTTATTCTCTTTTGCCAAGGAATGGCAAAGTTATATTTCGCATAGAAAGGTAAAACCACAATTTATTATGAACTTGGGCTTCGCCATCGTTGTCGATAAGCAGATGTGCAGTGGTACTTCTGAAAAGAATATTTATTCAAAGGAAGATGACATTCCTATGTATCAGCTCTAGATTATATGATATTATTCAATTACCTCTATGATAGAAGCTATGAAGAAATGAGGACATTTAATGAATGACCAATTTTGGTCTGTATTCAATAGTGAGTGAAGCTCACGAGAGAAGAACAGCCATGTTGAAATCCATACACTTTGTATTTATCGAGTGAGAAAAAGGGATGCCTGTACTATCGCTCGATGAACCAAGAGATCACTGCTACATGTGAGAACCCATGTCTGGGATTCCTATATCTTTATGGAAAAAAATATATATATTGAACTTTACGTGAAGGGATATTCGCTAGACGAGGTTAGGTCTAGGAGCCCTCATATATATTGGTTATGGTCTGACGTGCCCAGTCAGTAAAGCCAGATGATTTACATTATGGAACTCTGAATGCTTATTTACGAATGCTCCATTATGATATTTGCCAAGCATGAATGCTAACTTAAGATGATATTCCTGTGATCAACATTATGCTGTGTCTGTCGACATTTGTTCCTGTAACCATACACGTACTGTCCAAGTGTGCGTCTCATTAAATATTATAAAAAGACCACCGTAGTTCCAGTACTTCTTGAATTCGAACAGTGTGAGTATGAGTGATGTACTACCAACCTGTCAACTCTATCGAATCATTCTACCATTCGCGTTCTGACATTCATGTACACACTCATTGTCTGCACTCACATTCTTGTCGGAGCCTCATCACGTTCCAGGACAAGATGACCTGTATGACCAAAACTGTGCTGGGTTTAATGAGTTGACAATCGTTACACTTTACTACACCAGTCCCAACATCTACATTTATCAACTGGTGGACATTCACGTCATTTAACAAATAAAGCGTGATTTAACAACTACATGGCCAGTATAAGAATTTAACAACCCTGCTGGGGACAAAATTTAAAAAAATGATAAGTGATCTTAACTACAGTCTTATTTGGTGGGGCGTCAACTATAGCCACACTCTATAATTTACTATTTCTAATGTCAAGGTTCTGCTGGTACTGCCGAAGACTATCTGCACAGTAGATAACTCTGTCAGCGATATCCGCCACTAAGTCACACTCTGCACTGCTAATTAATAGACTTTTTCTAACTCTAAGGCTCAGAGGCTACCCTCTAAGAATAATATGAGACTCTGCAGGTCCCTGATCTATTTTTCACCATCTCTCTCTCCACTTCTCCTGCCTTGCTGCTCTCGTTTCATTTCAGCAACCGGGAAATGATATCCCTTTCTTCCTGGTTCTGACTCGTACTTCTGATGACTAGGTACTTGCCGTAGACTGTAGAGGCTTCTCTATTTGGCGAAAAGAAAGCTGATTTTCCCTTGCTATGTTACCCCTCATTTGGGTTTAGGCCCTTCTTTATTGTTTTGACCGAGGCTAAAAAAAAAGACACACCAACCCGCTTGCTTGGGTTCGATGGGTGTGTATGAGCTTAGAGCTCCGGGTCTTAAGAAAACCCTTTTCACTGAAGACTGCGTCGCTGTCTCGACCTGCTCTTCCTCGCTCTCTCTCTCTGGGGCCCACAATACTCAGAGCTGATACCCACCACGGTACACGCTCTTACGCCTCTGGCGCTTCCTCGACTTTTTCTCTCTTGAGAAGACTGGCTACCTTTGCCAGCTGTCAGGAACAAGATTTATTGGCAACCCCCTCTCTTCGGGCCGTGACCACTGCTGTGGACACAAAAGAAATGCCACTCTGTACTAAAATACTAAAATACTCTCATAAAATAACTTATCTATTAACACATATACAGTTGCTGCTTCAGTCACGCTCATATCTTAGCACAAACAGGTAAACACCCGAAACGCAGACTGCTCCACCATTTCCCATCTCCCCCTTTCATCTTGTGCACGATGATACATAAATATTTCCTGACCCTGGGTCAGCTATTCCCAACAACCCCCTGCTTGTCTAGTAAACCCGACTCACTGATCAATACTAATTATACACAGCTTGCTCAGGCCTTAAAACATTAAAAACAGGTAGGGAAACCTCCCGTACTTAGGCCTACTTTAACTCTGTAAGCGGTCTCAGGACCTTATCATCGTTTCCCCCTTATGATAAAAATGCACAACAATTAACTGCACATCAATGTTTAAAATTCCTCAGTACATTTATATATTACATCTCTATACACAGAAATATATCTATCTCTATAGACTATATTTCCTAGAACTCATTAAATCTCATAACACAAAAATCAAATACTACTCCGCATAATATTTAATTACACAACCACTTAAGGCACCATAAATTTCCTTTCCCTCTCTACCTCACGTGGTTTCCCTGCAATTATTATACTTTCACAGATAGAAAAATATTTTAATTATCTTCTCTATCCATCTAGAATTTCTATCCAAATAAATTCCGGTAACCACGTGATTAAATTTTCCCGAAAAATCCGTTCCCGTATTTTATTAGGAGACTTATCAGAATTAATCTCTCAATGAAATAAAAATACACGCGCTTCAGAATATTCTGTAAATTAATATAAATCTAGGATGCGTGTATTTCTTCAGACTTTCTATTAAATCTACGGAGCACACCTACGTAATATCTCTTTATCACTCATAGACACTGCTATCACTGTAGAAATAAATGATGGCGTTACAAGTTATAAAGTTCAAAAATAAATTAAATTAGAACGGACTAAGGCTCTATTAGAGAAAGTTATATTTAATTACCACGCTACTTTAAATTACTGACATACCAATACTGCGTTCAGCGTTAGAAGCCGACAATATGCTTGGATACACGGCCCAGGATTTCTGCAGGAAGAGACCGCTAAATCGAAAAGCGCTACTTTATCTTAGATTTTCCCGCTCTGACCCCCGACCTACTTGAGGCAAGGCGTCTCACTACAACCAATAGAATTAAAGATACTCTAAAATTTTCCATGCGCTCATCTCTAAATTTAGAACCAGTGTATTCTTGCTTCCTTTAAATGCGCGCGTATTTCCGGCTGCGTAACGTTACCTAACGTCGTCCGCTAGCGTGAGCAGAACCGAATGTGATTCGCTCCAACTTACGTTGGACGTTACCTGGGTAGGGGTCGTCTCCCCTTCCCCACGAAAAATGACCGCGATAAATTTAACAACGCAAAAAAAATGGAATTCCAAGATCGCGATATTAGAAACGGGAAGACTGGTGCCCTTCAGTACTAACTTACGTTAATCCCTATAGAAAAAACCCCGCAATTACTTTACCTACAGAAAAAATCTAAACACCCCTATTATTCAGAGAGAGAAAAAGAATCCTTTCCAATCTTTAAAATAGAGGGAAGACAAAAATGGCAAACTCAATAGTTACGATGAGAAAACGAAATGGGGCCTATTGAAGACTAAATCACAGTAACTCCATCACATTACCCCACCCTTCGAGGTCGGAGCCTGCCGATCTAATTTACTGTGGTCTTGGTGTTCAGATTGGTCCCTATCTATGTCTCCCGAGCTGTCTTTGAGTCGCTCTGCAACTGGCAGGCGGTGGGCCCTCACTGGGGTTTTCCCTGTGCACCTGGCCTTGTTTACTTAATTTTCTCCTCCAGGTTTCTTCACCTTTCCTCTGGCCTTGGTGCGAGTACAGCTCCCCACAACTCCCTTCCTAACGGTAATTGCGGGTATGTATTACGACAAAGGTATCCCTGGCTGTTTACGTTGACTGGGTCAGCTGACCTGAATGCGCCGTAACCGTGCGTAACTGTTCCCCGTTTGTTCCAAAGACCCGTGCACAATTCTCTCCTTCTTTCTCTCCTTATATACTCCCATGCTCCTGTTGAAGGGCAGTTCTCTCTCAGACCTGTGCCATCCCATGGTGGGTCTAAAACTTCCTTGGCTAGGTTTCTCAACAGACTGACCTGATCAGCCGACCTGACCGACTGGCTCTGTAGAGGCCTGGCGATGGCGACTACGGTGCTGCTCGCCACGGGGTTTGTGACCGCTGGTACCTTGCAATGAACCTGAGAAATCTCGTGTATGTCTGACACAGGGTTTCCGTTCCTTTTCTGGGTTCTACTGAATCCTGACTGATCCCATAGCTTCTATCTTTGGAACAAGATAGGTAGTATCTGCCCCTGGCAGTGGTTCTGTGATCGCTCTTCCCCTACCAATATGAAGAGGGACAGAGCTCTCTAACATAGCCCCTTGCAAATTCGTAAGGCCGCTTTCCTCACTCTTTTCTGGCCTGAAAAGTTCGTGAGAGGTAACTGTAGACCAAGGGAGTCCTCCGTCTAACACCCTGGTTCTACCCTCAACCTTGCCCTCCCCTGTGAGAGTTACTGGCGTCAGTTGGAATGTGTCCTGCAGTGACACTTGACGGTTTAAGATCCCGTTAGATCGCGGAGTATCTGAGATAAAGTACTCAGTGACTGGTTCCAATGTTCCTTGAAAACAAATTGGAAGATATAGCCAATTTTTCAGGCTCCTCGTTACGCGGGTCGTTTCCTGTAAACGAGATACGAGAGTTGTGGGGCCCATCTCCGTTTATAGGCAAACGGACACTCAGATCACTGTCCTCCTCCGTTTGAGTAAAGTGCTGGTCGGATGGGGCTCCAGGGCTGGTTGGAAACATATGTTCGCTCGATTCGCCGTCTTGTGCCCTTTTAAGAGTGCGCTGGTCGTTGACATATGTGATACAGTTCTTGTCAGTATGTCCCTCTCCTGAAGGAGCTAATACCATCGGGGGCCTAATTCCCGACAACAAAGAATGTATTTCCGAAATCAGAGGCGTCACCTCTGTTTGTCCGTTAGGATGAACAGGGCTGACAGGCGAATACGCCTCTGCAGTTAACATACCGCTGTCCTTAGAGGCTCCTAACCTCTCCTTAAGAAGACAGGGCTGTTCGAGCTCGCTCGGGGCTCCGTGAATTAGGGGTTCTCCCTTTTCACTTATCTGGCCTGTAGTAGGCCCCCTTGCTTCAGCAAGGATCGGTGTACTAGGGGTTCCCAAAACTAAATGTGGGGCCCCTAGGATGAAGTCGTAAGCTGGCTGTGCCATTACAGCCGCTTTAATTGTGCCACGCACAAACTTGCACTTCACCTGAATATTGGCTACCGGAAAGCGCTGTGAGGCCCCTTTCCTTAAAATGCCACCAATATCAACTTTCTCCCCTGTCATTTGCCCGGGCTTCACCAGATGTCGGGCAACTATGCTGGGGTAGGTAAGCCCGCTGTCGAATAAACACGTAGTCGCAGTCCCGTTCACTTCTGCTGGTCCGCTGTTGGAGAACAACTTCTCCGACTGAATGGGTTCCCAGGTGTTCCCTTTTGTCGCTCGCACCGGCCTTAAGCAAGCCGCATGATGCACGGGTTGTTTATTCATACACCTGGAGGTCCAATGGGAAGTGGTCCGACAATTTCGACAGTATCTCTCATTATCTCCTCGGTTTCTGGCGGGTTCCTGAGAGTTTGGCCCCTGTGATCTGTTGTGAGGCTGGGGGCGCAGGTTATGACCGGAATGGGGCTCCTTGCGTGAAGGTCCCTGCTGCTGGTGAGCATGAGAAGACGACTGTGATGATGAAGCTCCTTTGTCCTGGGCTGGCAGATCTGGGTGTTTTTGTTTCTGGCCCAGTACTTCGGCCTGTGCCGTCTGGAACCTTTCTGAAAAAAGAATAATCTGGTCCAGTTGCTGGGCGCCCTGCTCTGCCAGGTACCTCCTCAAATCAGGAGACATGTTTGCCTTGATTTGTTCCACCATTATTAATTCTTCTAATCCTTCAAAGGTTTTGGCCAGTCCAGACAGCTCTCTCCAGCGAGTGAGGTAATTCCGCAGCCTTTCAGCAAACTGAGGAAAGCTTTCTCCCTTCTCCAGACGACTTTCCCTGAACATGGTTTGGCATTTACGGGGGGTCCACTGGAATCTTTGCAACAACGCGTTCCGTAGTGCCTCGAAGTTGTTCTGGTCGTCTATGAGCAACTTGTGGTAGACGTCATACGCATGACCTCTGAGGGACTGCGATAATTTTAGACACCAAAGACTTTCATCCAACCCGTATGCCTTTGCCATCCGTTCGAATTTTTCCAGGAATATGTCAATTTTCTCATTCCCGTTAGGGAAAGAGTCCATCGGAAAATTCATGGCTGCCATCCGGGGGCCTCCATTTCCTGAGGTGTCAATCGCCGCTGCTCCGGGGGAATCTCCATTAGCCAACCTGCCCTCCGAAGACCTGAGCTGCAGTTCCAGAGAACGCATGGCAAGTTCGTGCTGTCTTTCCGCTGCCTTTTCCCTTTCCTCAACTTCTGCTGCCCTTTTTCTTTCCTCAACTTCTGCTGCCCTTTTTCTTTCCTCAACTTCTGCTGCCCTTTTTCTTTCCTCAACTTCTGCTGCCCTTTTTCTTTCCTCAACTTCTGCTGCCCTTTTTCTTTCCTCAACTTCTGCTGCCCTTTCCCTTTCCTCTTTCTGATTATGCCTATCATTTTCTCTGATCATGTAGGCCTTAGTTTCCTCCTTGTCCATTCCCATGTCCTGAGCAGCGTTACGCCAGGCAGCTCGTAACTTGGCCAAATCTGCCATCTTACCTGTAACTGCTGTAGCTTACCAAAGACAAGAAATGACAGAAAGAAAAAAAAAGAAGGAATTACCTGTTACCTACTGAGGAATGCTATCTCTATAACCTCGGTCCCAAAACCCGAACTCAGACTAGCACCAGTCTGACTAATAACTACCTGAAAAATATTGTTATGCAGCTACTAAAAATTCTACCTTCCTGTTAAGAAAAAAATCAGTTAGCCATCAATTACCTCTAAGTTCTATAACTAACCTATACCTACAGTCCAACTGCCTGCAACCTGTGAAAAAACTTTCTGTGGAAAAACTTATAACTGGATCAGTTCTAATAGCTCTGTCTAGGGGATATTGAAAGAATCTATTCTCAGACTTTCCTATAGAAAACAATCTGTCAATCTAGATAAGATCCCAGAATGATCCTACAAAGCTGATCCCAAGGACGATCGCCACCCACTTTGTCACGAGTTGGATTTAAGTTAGAGTTATGCCCAAGTGTAGGACAAGACCCTAGTGTGAGAAAAGACTAAGATAATAGATTAATTATGAGAAATGACAGTGAATGTAGTAAGGTGAGTCTATTGGCCCGAGGAGGATAACCGAAATTAAATCTTCCTCGCCAAATCGTGACGTCAAGAAATGCTATAAACTCACCACCTCTGGCTACCTTTAACAGACGAAAGGAGATAAGGTTAAACTAACACTACAGACACCACTGTACAGACAACAGTTAAGGACTATACAGTGAAGAAGCTGATCCAGTGAACATTAAATAAGTTTATTATACAAATCAACAGAATTTTTCATAACATAGTAACAAACAAAGAAAATCATATATCGTGCAAGGTTGCACCGACCTGGAAAACAAAGAAAATCAATTTGATTATAAGCACACCAAATTAAAACTCCAACCACTTTCACTCCTTCATACACCCTGCTGGGGACAAAATTTAAAAAAAAATGATAAGTGATCTTAACTACAGTCTAATTTGGTGGGGCGTCAACTATAGCCACACTCTATAATTTACTATTTCTAATGTCAAGGTTCTGCTGGTACTGCCGAAGACTATCTGCACAGTAGCTAACTCTGTCAGCGATATACGCCACTAAGTCACACTCTGCACTGCTAATTAATAGACTTTTTCTAACTCTAAGGCTCAGAGGCTACCCTCTAAGAATAATATGAGACTCTGCAGGTCCCTGATCTATTTTTTCACCATCTCTCTCTCCACTTCTCCTGCCTTGCTGCTCTCGTTTCATTTCAGCAACCGGGAAATGATATCCCTTTCTTCCTGGTTCTGACTCGTACTTCTGATGACTAGGCACTTGCCGTAGACTGTAGAGGCTTCTCTATTTGGCGAAAAGAAAGCTGATTCTCCCTTGCTATGTTACCCCTCATTTGGGTTTAGGCCCTTCGGTATTATTTTGACCGAGGCTAAAAAAAAAAGACACACCAACCCGCTTGCTTGGGTTCGATGGGTGTGTATGAGCTTAGAGCTCCGGGTCTTAAGAAAACCCTTTTCACTGAAGACTGCGTCGCTGTCTCGACCTGCTCTTCCTCGCTCCCTCTCTCTGGGGCCACAATACTCAGAGCCGATACCCCTCCACGGTACAAGCTCTTACGCCTCTGGCGTTTCCTCGACTTTTCTCTCTTGAGAAGACTGGCTACCTTTGCCAGCTGTCAGGAACAAGATTTATTGGCAACCCCCGCTCTTCGGGCCGTGACCACTGCTGTGGACACAAAAGAAATGCCACTCTGTACTACAATACTAAAATACTCTCATAAAATAACTTATCTATTAAAACATATACAGTTGCTGCTTCAGTCACGCTCATATCTTAGCACAAACAGGTAAACACCCGAAACGCAGACTGCTCCACCATTTCCCCTCTCCCCCTTTCATCTTGTGCACGATGATACATAAATATTTCCTGACCCTGGGTCAGCTATTCCCAACAACCCCCTGCTTGTCTAGTAAACCCGACTCACTGATCAATACTAATTATACACAGCTTGCTCAGGCCTTAAAACATTAAAAACAGGTAGGGAAACCTCCCGTACTTAGGCCTACTTTAACTCTGTAAGCGGTCTCAGGACCTTATCATCGTTTCCCCCTTATGATAAAAATGCACAACAATTAACTGCACATCAATGTTTAAAATTCACCATTACATTTATATATTACATCCCTATACACAGAAATATATATATCTCTATAGACTATATTTCCTAGAACTCATTAAATCTCATAACACAAAAATCAAATACTACTCCGCATAATATTTAATTACACAACCACTTAAGGCACCATAAATTTCCTTTCCCTCTCTACCTCACGTGGTTTCCCTGCAATTATTATACTTTCACAGATAGAAAAATATTTTAATTATCTTCTCTATCCATCTAGAATTTCTATCCAAATAAATTCCGGTAACCACGTGATTAAATTTTCCCGAAAAATCCGTTCCCGTATTTTATTAGGAGACTTATCAGAATTAATCTCTCAATGAAATAAAAATACACGCGCTTCAGAATATTCTGTAAATTAATATAAATCTAGGATGCGTGTATTTCTTCAGACTTTCTATTAAATCTACGGAGCACACCTACGTAATATCTCTTTATCACTCATAGACACTGCTATCACTGTAGAAATAAATGATGGCGTTACAAGTTATAAAGTTCAAAAATAAATTAAATTAGAACGGACTAAGGCTCTATTAGAGAAAGTTATATTTAATTACCACGCTACTTTAAATTACTGACATACCAATACTGCGTTCAGCGTTAGAAGCCGACAATATGCTTGGATACACGGCCCAGGATTTCTGCAGGAAGAGACCGCTAAATCGAAAAGCGCTACTTTATCTTAGATTTTCCCGCTCTGACCCCCGACCTACTTGAGGCAAGGCGTCTCACTACAACCAATAGAATTAAAGATACTCTAAAATTTTCCATGCGCTCATCTCTAAATTTAGAACCAGTGTATTCTTGCTTCCTTTAAACGCGCGCGTATTTCCGGCTGCGTAACGTTACCTAACGTCGTCCGCTAGCGTGAGCAGAACCGCATGTGATTCGCTCCAACTTACGTTGGACGTTACCTGGGTAGGGGTCGTCTCCCCTTCCCCACGAAAAATGACCGCGATAAATTTAACAACGCAAAAAAATGGAATTCCAAGATCGCGATATTAGAAACGGGAAGACTGGTGCCCTTCAGTACTAACTTACGTTAATCCCTATAGAAAAAAAAAACACGCAATTACTTTACCTACAGAAAAAATCTAAACACCCCTATTATTCAGAGAGAAAAAGAATCCTTCCCAATCTTTAAAATAGAGGGAAGACAAAAATGGCAAACTCAATAGTTACGATGAGAAAACGAAATGGGGCCTATTGAAGACTAAATCACAGTAACTCCATCACAGGCAGACACTTGAACACGTGCTTTCAGCTTGCAAGGTGGCATTAGGGCAAGTGTGATACACATGGCGCCACAACAAAGTACTAAATGAGCTGGCTGCTACAATAGATCTCACAAGGCTGAAGGCAAACAGCAATGTCAGATCGAGCACCGCGAATACATACTTTCTGATAGCAAGAAAGTCAGCACGCCCCAAACCAAGTAAATCAAGTAGCAGTTTACCATCTCTTCTTGACTGTGCAAATAACTGGGAGATCTACCTGGGCTGGGAGCATATCCAGATAGCATCAGAAGATCTCGAAGACGGCCAGATATAGTGCTGAATTCCTCATCATCGCACCATATTATAATGATTGAGCTGACCGTGCCATTTGAATCCAGATTGGACGAGCAACACTCGTTCAAAGTGGCCAAGTATAATGATCTGGCCACGGACTTGAGACACGGTGGGTTCACTGCAAGGGTCATGGCTGTTGAGGTGGATGCAAGAGGTCTCGTGGCGGCCTCAATGTATGATCTTCTGAAACTGTTGGGGTTGAGGGGACGGTCAAGAACAAGGGCACTCAAGAGGCTCAGCGAAACAGCGGAAAAAGCATCGTGCTTGCTATGGAACAACCGCAACGGGCTAAGGACAGTACTTTGGTTTCAACGTACGGGTTACTTTCACAATTGCCTCCAGCTGGTAGAAAATAGGAATGGGAAAGCTGCAACCAAGGTGGAGTGCATTCAATTCCCCGCACAAGACAACAGGAGGCTGACACTTGGGAGTCATGACCTAAGTGGGAACAACCCCCCCCCCCCCCCCCAGAGTGTAAAGGAGAGGAGATTAAGGAGCCGAAACACTTGATCGATTTGGAAACTTCTCCTGATGATCAGATTGCCTCTTGTTGTTTCGCTCTGTATATAGTTTCCTATCATCCAGGCAGTTCGTGTTCTAGAATCCCCAGGGTAAGAGAGGGGAGAGACTAAAGAACAAATCGAAAAGAGAACTGGAATCAGACATGCAGAGTATGAAGACGATATGGAAAAGTCTCCAGCACACGTGTGCCACGTTCTTCTGTCGCTTAACATCAGCTCAAAACTTCTTGTAATGGTATTTAAAATATAAATTATCAGAACTTTGATTAATGTCTATTTTCATTTTTGTTCTATTTTGACTTACAATCACCTGCCGCTCCACTCCCTTTAAGCCATACTTTTTTTTACATTCATTGCGTTTTCCCCCTGTCTTCCTCTGCTTCCTTTTCCTTCTATTTCTCCCGTTGACGCATTGGTTTCAAGTTCTCATTTTCTTTTAATTTTCCCAATAAAGACATGTTGTCTTTTCCTCATCTTTGTAGTTAAATTCTTTGTTCATTAGATCTTCTTAAGCGTTCGTTAGTTATTTGTGAACGGTAGCTTCTGACTTTGGGAGAAAAAGTGAGTGCAGAAAAATGGTTTGAGAAAGTTGAATAGAGTTGTTAAAAGACTATTCGTCTTTGTTGAAGTTAAGTGATATGGAGAGAGGAGTGTTTAGGGACAAGGGAGGTAACTCTGTAGATTCCTTTTGGGGATGTAGTTGATGTTTTAGGGTTAAGCATATTATGTGAGTCCTAAATTATGGTGGGACTAATTTGCATATAATGTTTTAGTAATGAGATTAAAGAAGAGTGTATGGTTTTGAGTCTAATCATCAAAGGGAAATAACTTTAAATTACGTCCCTGGAAAGGTTTTGGTGAGCGAGCAAAAACAAACGCACGAGAAAGTATTGCAAGGGTGAACACATTTTGAGTGAGAACGGGAAAAAGGGTTAGGTCGGGGAGAATGAAGGAGTCAGATGTTTAAGACGCGCTCAGCGTAAGGTTAGCAAGTTTGCTAAAGTATTAAGATTTGTGCAGTGGTGAGCGATTTCGATGGTTGATTTTCTGGCGAACAAGCCACTGAATGTGGTTGGTTGCTGTGGTCACAGTCTGGTATCAAATTGTTTTGCCGAACCTACAAGATGCTCAAACGCTATTTTTAAGACCATGTCGCCAGTTCAAGATTTATGTTAACAAGTTGTCAAGATTTACAAGACGAACAGGTATGTTGTATAAGATGCAGAGAAGATAGACAGTATCTAGGGGCAGCGTGGAACAATGACTATTTGATATAAATAAACAGCCCTGGTAGTTAGACCAGTTTTTACATAGTAAGATACCTCAACTAGTTCCACCAGACCTACGTGCCTCATCATGAGTTAAAAGAAAGAACCAGAGAACATAAATTTTTAAACGAGCTAGTAAATCTGCGTCAGATTATAAACATAAAGGAACTGATAGAGCGAGAGGAGACTTATTACAAAGTTGCTTATGAAAATTTTTGTTATTTTGGAAAGGACCCACCTCGATGGAAGGTTGGGCATGAGTAATTTTTCGGTGGATTTTTGGATGACTAACTGTAAATAAACACCATCTTGTTATTCACTGCTGGTTGAGTGCAGTGTTTTTCGATTGATGTTCCCCATTCATCATCTGTATGTCGTATGATGTATTATCATCTAGAGTTCTAGTAACATAGAATCATCAACACCTAGCTGCCTACTGTCGGGTAGTGAGACGAGTCCAGGCACTATCAACACAAACATCATCAACCACACTATCACGGCCACATATTTTAGCAGTCCATGTGTATTTAACATTCGTCCGAAACACAACTTCTCAGCTGCCTGTAGAGATTTTCATTGGTAAGGTTTAGCTTCATAATCTTCAAGTGCACGTCAGACTGATAATTCGTATACACTGGGATCGAGATTTACGCGACCTTTACTTTCTGTATGCGCATGCGTAATTTGACATTCTCTTAAATTGTGATCATTTCCTTCAAAGAAATTATGTACGTTACAATTAGGGGGATGCTGTTACAGAGTGTATTAAAATGAAAATATTTAATAATTTTCATACACAGAAGCACATGAAAAGGAACATAAGACATGAGAAACATGAAATTATGAATTATAATAGTCGTAGTCACGGACAGTTAGTACATAAGACATGAGAAACATGAAATTATGAATTATAATAGTAGTAGTCACGGACAGTTAGTGCATAAGACATGAGAAACATGAAATTATGAATTATAATAGTAGTAGTCACGGACAGTTAGTACACAAGCAGAGAAACCACTGGAGGCCAAAGTCATGTGGTTTTACAGGGAAATGTTAAAAACATTATGGGCAGCCAAAAAGAGTAATGAGGACGTCTTGAAAGAGGCCAATGTGCAAAGGAAACTTATTTCACAAGTTAGAAAGAAGTAATCCACTTTTTTAAAAACAATTTATGGTTTGGTTTGGTTTTAAGGATTATCTTCATTTCACACGGACTACTCCACCAGTGCTCCGATCTCCTCCCTTAGATCACACAAGGAGGATCTCAGCACAGTGCACGAAGTCCGTAGCACCGGCGAGAATCCCAATGTGTGTATATAGGAATCACACATTCTATAAATTTGTTTTGTGGTGGGTAGGTTTCTAATTTTTAAATGTTGCCATGGCAGCGGCCTGATAGGCCTACTCCGAGGGATTTTTAACGTGCACAACTTGCACACGCGACCTCCAATTTTTTCGCCCTTGTTCGAGAAGGCTAGGCATCCGATCTCACTATCCAGTAGACCGGGGGGGGGGAGAGTATGACATCATTAGGACCACTGGTTCTGAAATAAAAAATATATAAATTATATTCCCTCAACTGGGAATCAAACCCGGTACCTCTAGAACTCGAGGCGGACGCCATACCTCTTAGCCATTCCGACCCCCTTTGGACACTTTATGAGAAGAGAAAAGCAGGAATTTATCGGAACAACAGGTAAGATTGAAAGAAAAATAAGATAAAGGAAGACAAAGAGAGCAAGTACTGAACAGTTTGACATCATAGCATGAAAGGAGGTCAACAACAGAATAGATACATTTTACAGGAGACATTAAGTTGTGGAGAGACATGATCTCCTATACCACTAGGCAAGATACTTGAAGAAGAAGAAGAATAGTAGTAGTGATATTATTTGCACTGTTTACTAGGCTCGAGTTATATCGAATTCGCGTAAATTGAGGTCGAGTAAATTGCGATATCAATGTATATTTAGGATTAACTATGAATTCCTTAGATCAGTGCTCCGCAACCGATGTGCCGCGGCACACTGGTGTGCCGCGAGCGTCTGCCTGGTGTGCCGCGACACCACGAAAGAATTTTACATATAACATTTTATAAATGATAAGCTGAGTCATCATGACCCACCAATTTATGGGAGTTTTTGTTCTTGTTCCTCGTTTGCCCTCAAACTTCTACGTTAATGACTAATAAAGGCAGTAGTCAGCTCAAGGTTCCTGACATCTCCAAAAAGTTTTTCGTTGAGAGAAGTAAATTGTTGTCATACTAGTAGCTTTGGGTGAACCCCATCGAGGTATGGAGTCCGGCACTCTTCCTACCTGGCTGGTCTCCTGGGGTAGAGCACCATCTCGTTGAGAAATATTTGTATCTATCATCTTAAGGGGGTTTGCGTTGCACTATGTTGTGCGCCTTGCGGCCAGTGTAACCGACGTCAGCATGAATTTATTTGGGACTGCTTCCCTACCTTTTGGTTTTTTCATGACTTCCTCAAGGCAGCAGTATTGTTTCACTATAGAACTGGTCTCTACAAATATGCAGAAAACTACCTAGAAATATTAGTTTGTCCTTTTTTTCGGCATCGGTACATTTCCGGAATTTATTCCTGTCGAGCTGAGAATATTAGAAATTTTTGTTTGTCATTTGTGCCGAAAAAGAACCCGGAATCTACTGACCAGTCTCAGCAATTAGAAAACTCGGTGAGATAATGGTGAATCACAGGCTTTACTGTTGGCTGGAAAGAAATAAGGCCATCGATATGATAGTTAGGCAGGCTTCAGACAAGGTTGCAGAACAGGTCAAAAACTTACATTTTGTGCACACATAAAAATGTGATGCATTCAAAGAAGGTAAACACACGACAGGTGTATCATCGGGCTGCGGCAAGCATACGACACAGTGCGGAGACAGGGGCTCTACGCCAACATGATAAAAATAGTCATACACGGAAAAAAATATAACTCTGGATTTAAGCATTCCTAAATAATAGATGGTAAATCTATTATTTAGGAATGCTTAAATCCAGAGTTATCTTTTTTTTTTTTTTTTTTTAATATTTATTTTACCATCACAAGAACAGCTATGCAATGGACCCCCGAGGGAAAGCGAAAGAGAGGCCGACCAAAAACAACTTGGCGGAGAACTGTGGAAGCTGAGATGCAAAGAATGAACCACAGTTGGGGCACTGTACGAAGGATGGCCGCCGACCGAGCGGGGTGGAATCATTTTGTTGCTGCCCTACAAGACGCCACCAGGCGTGATGGCCGCTGACTGCTTTGACGGTTGGCGGTTATGGATCAAAGAAGAAGAAGAAGAAGAAATAATAGAACAAAATAAACAACAGTAGAAGACACTAAATAATAGAACAATATAAACAACAGTAGAAGGCACTAAATAATAGAACAATATAAACAACAGTAGAAGACACTAAATAATAGAACAATATAATCAAGAATAGAAGACACTAAATAATAGAACAATATAAACAACATTAGAAGACACTAAATAATAGAACAATATAAACAACAGTAGAAGACACTAAATAATAGAACAATATAAACAACAGTAGAAGATACTAAATAATAGAACAATATAAACAACAGTAGAAGACACTAAATAATAGAACAATATAAACAACAATAGAAGACACTAAATAATAGAACAATATAAACAACAGTAGAAGATACTAAATAATAGAACAATATAAACAACAGTAGAATACACTAAATAATATAACAATCTAAACAACAGTAGAAGGCACTAAATAATAGAACAATATAAACAACAGTAGAACACTAAATAATAGAACATTATAAACAACAGTAGAAGACACTAAATAATAGAACAATATAAACAACAGTAGAAGACACTAAATAATAGAACAATATAAACAACAGTAGAAGGCACTAAATAATAGAACAATCTAAACAACAGTAGAAGACACTAAATAATAGAACAATATAAACAACAGTAGAAGACACTAAATAATAGAACAATATAAACAACAGTAGAAGGCACTAAATAATAGAACAATATAAACAACAGTAGAAGGCACTAAATAATAGAACAATATGAACAACAGTAGAAGGCACTAAATCATTCACAAAATAACACAACAAAATAACGCTGGAGAAGGAATTACCACAATGGTCAGCGTTAGGTTGCTCCCTCTTTTTCATAACTGACCTCCCACGCCTGCTTTTTTGGACATTATAAAAATACAACAAACTGGCACCAGCTAAAAGAATAAAGTCCTAGCTACAAAAACTATGTACTGCAAGCTCTGGAAACTAAAAATAAACACGTAAAAAAAGTATACAGCTTTTTCACCTGGAGCATCCAGGAAAGGAAGAAGGTGTACCAACTAAAACTTGACGACTTCTACTTTGGAGAAGAAAAGCCAGCTTACCTAGGAGTGGAGCTTGACAGACAGCTACTCCTCAAAACCGTCATGCACAAAATGAAGATAAGGCCATTGGGTGCCTGAACATTGTGAAACATTTTGCAAGCACCAGCTGGGGAGCAGGAAAAGTAAATCTGAGACAGCTGTGCCTGGGATATGTCCGATCAGTCATGGATAATAACCTACTTGACTACAGTCGACAATGAACAAAACAACCCAGGCAGAAAAAGTCCAAAACCAAGCTCTTATGTTCATGTGTGGGAGCATCAGATCGACGACAATAGCTGCCTGTGACACCAACACAAAAATGGAATTTATGGACAACGACGTAAATGTATTGTCATGGAAACAGAACGCTGTGGCAGAATAAGAAAAGAACACAAAACCAGACAGTATATTGAAAAATAGAAGCAGATTAAAACGAAAATCAATCCTGCCAGTAGCAACAACTATAGCAGAACAACACCATCTCCACAGACACGAGAAATAATTGAAATTGTATACCCTCGCCTTTATACCAGTAAGGAATTAAAACTACACATAATAAAAACCACACTCATGGATAGCACAACAACAAGAGATACCAACAACAGCATTGAAGACAGCTACTATAGAGACTACAGAAACTAGTCTAATAGTAGTTAGAGATATATGCATACATAGAAGACTCCGCCTTCAAGGCCAACATAAACGCTTGGCTTGAAGCTTACGTGAAGTACCCAAATGGCAAAACACTAGAAATATGTGAACTATGTGGAGAATCCAGTACTATACACTAAGCAGAAATTAAAGCAATAAACACCACTTTCCAGCTATACTCAGCAAATTTAAATAAAATAATCTACAAGACCCCAGATATCATAATCTTCAATTATTCAAAATCAACAATTCAGGCTTCAGAAGAATACCTCCAAACTGAAAATAAAGAAATCATACAGCTGGCTGAACTAATTGACAGCCTGCTAACAACATCAGAGTCACTCTCCAGTGGATACCGGGATACACAGACATGTCAATCAAAGAAAAAACTGACCGCCTTGTAAAACTGGGAGCAAGCTTGGTTCAGACACACATTCCAACCAATATGCAGACAGCTAAATTAATACTCCAAAACAACGTCAACGAGGAATGGCTGCACCAATGGGCAGAAGATCTACAAGACGTGCCTGGTATAAAGAACCCACTCATCCAACAAGAATGAGAGCATCAGTAATCTACGATGTGTGAAGCAGAGCACAATCTCCCAGCTTAGATCATAACCTACAACAAAAACAAAAACAACAACACACACTTAAAAAAATTAAACTTCTCCCATGAGCCCAACTACCACAACTGTGCCCATCCATATACAGGTGACCTGCTCCACACGAAACAGTTCAGCGTGTGCTGTTTACTTGCCCAGGACTCTCCATAAAAAGTATAAAACTCTCTGCAAATTCTTCAACAAGAAAGGACGAGCTCAGCAGCCCTAGTTAAACAGTCACAACAACAACAGAAACCACCGATCCATCACAAAAAAACTAAGGAGCATTTTCTCATGATTGTAGCGAATTAAAAAGTATTTACCTCATCCACCCACTTATATAACTCATAAAGCTGGATCTAGTATAGTGAAGTCTCTAACACTTTACTCCCTTGCGTTAGTATCTATAAGCGACTACCTTTGCATTTACCTTTTTACGAACTGAAGTACTCGTATTATAGTGTGCCGTGAAATTATGAAGGACACTTAAGTGTGTGATAGTGGTAACCCAGGTTCTGTGCTTGTGAAGTTGTTCGTTATGTCTTGACCCTTGTGTACATCTGACTTACGTTAACTATTTGGCTTGTCTTGCTAATGTGACTTCTGAGTGATACTTAAAGACTAGACAACATGATGGCTGCAATGACTGATCGACTCGTGGCTGACGACAAGATTCCTTTATTGTTGGCAATAAACATATTCACAATTGGCCATCTCCGTGCCTGATTATAAAGGTAATAGAACATATATGACTTCTACGTTGACACTTCATACAGCATTTAATTCAATTGTCAGGAACTAGTTGATTAACGCTTGACCTCTGCTGACTACTGTAATACTGTCTACTATTCTATACTTGTTAATGGGCTGTTCTCAGTATATTCTATCTGGCTTCGAAATATTAGCTGGGTCACCACCAGTGCTGAGAACTTATTCTTAGCCACTAGAACTGATCTTTATAAAGTCTGCTCTATACGTCCGACACTGGTCCACTGCTTCTAAACACTTGTTCTTGACTATCTGCACTTGATTAACTATTCGAGAGTTTACCTACCAAGGTTTTCTTGAAATGTACTGCTGGCGACATACTTGGACACAGCTCGACATGGAAACTATTTGTCGTGAAAACATCTTTTGTCTGTCTTCCTTTCTGTAAACTGCAGCGGCACCGTAAATACCATGGTACCTGAGCTGGCCATTACTTTATAGATGGTCGTTACGGTTAGTCTTTGCTAACCTGCTCTCAGCTGTGTCACAGAGGGTTTTATGATCAATAAATTTTCTCTATATTCTTTCTTTCTTCCACCCGTGTCCTCTATTTTATTATCACTCTGTATCCTTTTCCCGTATTTTTCCCTTTCGTTTGTTTGCGAAAAATATTTTCTTTCACATTCTCACTTTACCGTTTTCTTTCCCATACTGATACGCATTCTATTACGTAGACGTCAGGCTCTGGAGGTTATTACGTTGTAGACGTAAACTGTGAATATTCATCTATCTCAGACATAGGGCAGACATATCGTCTGCATTTTCACCTGTCACAACGTAGTTTCATCGGCTGAGTGCTCAGGTTAGGTGTGGAAACTGCCATCTAATGAGATATACCGTCTAGCATTTTCACCTGACACTAACGTTTCTTTCGGAGTGAAGTGTGATATGACACTCAGGCAGCGCTCTGGAATGAGACATATAGTCTGGGTTTTTCCATGACACTCACGCTCCACGGCCAGTTTTTGACGTAAGGTGTGAAGACGCACGTTTTGGCAGTTATGAGCTAGCGTCTAAGGTACGTAAGTGTTAAGAGCAGGGGAGACGATTTCGGGGTCTCGCAATAGCGTGCATCCTTTGCCTGGTTTGATAGATATAATCAGAATTTTAAACTTCATTTCACTCATTCTCCATTTGCAGTAGACGTGGTCACTTCGTTCTAGATACTTAAACGTATAAGTGAACATCCTAGTTTCGTTGTGATACCGTAGTTCTGTGTTGAGGTAAATATTATATTAAGTATCTAATATTTTGTGAATGATTAAGTGTTAAATCGCCTATTTTTCACTAGTTATTTTGTGCAGAGAGAATTAAAATATAGTTTGTAATATTTTCTAGTGACGTGTTTCAGTGGAAAGCAGAATAAAGTATAATTTCTAGCTTAAAACCAGGTAGCTATAAAGAATTAAATTTAACTGCTAAATAATCAGACGAGAATATATTTTAAAATTAACTTTTAACTGAAATGCTACATCAGTGAGTATTGACGGAATACGTATGTATTCCTAATTCATGATGATTGATTTTGAATATAACTTATTTCACGGGAGTGTTAAACGTTTAGTTTAAAATGTAAGTTATAACTAGCACATAATATGTTTGGTATTTTATATGTGGTTTTTCTTCCCTATGCAGTGAAAACTGGGGTTAACCCAAACTTTGCCAGCGTTAAGTACTGATAAGTGATATCTGTGAAGAACTAAAAACATTTTCCTTAAAAAACCTTGGTGCAAAATCTTTAAAAGTATTTTAAAGGCTAAATGAAGTAACAGGCCTATCGCGCCATATTTAATTCTTCCTGAGAAACAACTCTAGTACAATTTTAGCCTGTGGGGCAAGTAACATATTAACGTCAGTAACATTCCGACGGAGTTTTGACAAGTGATGTGGTGGCCAAATATAGTCCTTTCCTGAAAGTAGACACCGATCTGACATTCCTAGAAACCTAAGCTATTGACACTGAGCTCGTTGTTAATGTTCGTGCCTGGACAATTTTAATGTGACCTAAACAGACATCCGAAAAATAAGAACACCCAAGGAATGGTTCCATGAAGCAGAGAATTCAACCCGTCTTTTTGGAACTGGGGATTTCTTGGTCAAAGACTGCCATTGACGATTCTGTATATGCGTGTCCTAAAAATTGTGTTTCCAGAAGTGGCTATCAAAGCTGTGAGTATGAACAAATGCACGTGATCACGGCTGAATGAGTAGAGTGAATGCAGGACTGAGTGATTTCTTTATTGTTGTAATTTGGCACCCATTTTGCTGTCTTAACTGTCTATATGCAAATTTGTTGCTAACAATATTGTCCCCTTAGAATAGATACTGCTATCAAAGCCAGTTCTTACCTTCAAAAAGGGAAAATATTAGACCCAAATCATATGTATCTGTGACTCTTTGGGCTATTATCTCTCTCCTAACGGGACTGTGGGCTAAACATCGAGGGAAGATCATAACTGTGGGTCTATCATTTCTTGTAGCAATTCCTTGATTTTTATGACTATTTGTATATGCTTTTGATGTAATCTTAGGTGTTGTGATGGAATTTTCTGATAATTAAAAATTCCCTTGAACTTAATCGGTGTGTCGGGTCAGCTCGTTCTAGAATATATATTTAATCATTTGTTATAGTTTTCCCACGTCTGTACGTCTAACTTTCGTCTTGTATGTGCGTGCACGTGAATGGATAGATATATATGTAATATATATATATATGTGTTTAGACTGTGTGACTCCTCTAAATCTGTAGTAGAAGATAGGTGAAAGAGAGAAGATTTCTTGATTTCAGAGACAGCCTCTATCACAGTCTACCATCTCACTTGTGAAAATCTATTGCTATTACTATCTCTCACTGTGACTATCACGTATTCTAATCTAATCAGAAGGGGCCAACCCAAGTCTTAATTCTCCAATCAAAAATCTACGACAAATGGGGTCTCGTCTATCGGGATTTTGAACTTTGAATAGGAAGACGAGACGACAAATATCAGCTCGTCGGTAAGATTCTGTATTCTGATATAGAGTAAGAGTGTGATGTCTTGTGAGTTTTTGTATCTTTTTAAAAATAATTTTTCCCCTAGACTAAACGATCTGTTTATGGGTGTGCTGACCACACAAATTGATAATTGTTTTTCCACAGCATTGTGAGTAATATACATTTGAGTTACAGATTGATTTTGTCGGAATATATGTTAATTACTGATTTTGTAATACTAAACGCTGGTAAAGTTTGTGAGTGTATAACATTCAAAGGGTTCTGAAGAAGTAGGTGTTTGAGCCAAGCTAAGGAGTGCGTTCAGACAATTACGTCCTGTAAATTGCCTCCCTTACCCTAACTGTCTTCAGGGGTGAACTTATAGTAGATTAAACATTTTTGGGGAATTTTTTTTTCTCCTAGGCTTTCTGCAATAATTATTTTGCTTCCACTGTAGCAACTTATTTTTCAGTGAGTAATCTTAACTACCATTTATTTGGCGTAGTCGTCTGCATTAGGTGCTTTATTGCCGATTAAAAGCAGCAGTAGTTAGATACTATAGTATAGGAGGAGGTATCCCAGGTTAAAGAATATCATCTTTTTTATTTTGGTATTTTCTCGTAAGTGGTAAGGAACCAGGTTATCTTTTGTCTTACTTCTTTCTCGTCTAAGTCGCAGTCACCTATTTACTATGGCAGAGAGGGCGAAGCTTAGACAGATCCTCAGGGACGAGGCAAGAGAAGAAGGTTTGGAAGGCGAGGAAGCGAAAGCTTTTGTCAGGGACGAACTTGACAGATATGACGCGGAGAGGAAAGCAGCCGAAGCTAAAGAGCAGAAGAAGATGGACGAGGAAATTGAAATTCGCAGGGCGAACGAAAGAGAGAAGGAGAGACAGCATAAGGAAAGAAAGAAGGAGAGACAGCATGAGTTAGCTCTTAAAACTCTAGAATTCCAAAGTCGTGGTGCTGCCTCTACCTCCAGCAATGGAGAGTCTTCTCCTCATTCTTCCTTAACTGATCCTTCTAACACTCAATCTACTCATCTCTTTGCTATGTCTTTTGCGCTAGAATCTTTCCCTTGCCCTAATGAGAAGATTGACACGTATCTAAAAAAATTTGAGAAAATTGCAACTCTGTACGGTTTAGAGAGGTCGCGTTGGAATATGAAGTTTTTTAATGCTTTGAAAAGCAGTGCGTATGATGTTTACTCCAAACTGGGAAGTAGCCAACAAGACAACTATGATGTGTTGAAGAAAGCGTTACTGGAGCGCTTTGAAATGAATGCTCGAAAATTTTTGCAACTGTTTCGCAACAGCAGGAAGGAGAGCTCTGAAACTTTCCAGCAGTTCTCGTCTCGTTTGAAGGGATACTTGGCAAAGTGCCTTGAGCTTTCACAGCTCCCCTCTACCTATGAAGGTCTGGAGGAATTTGTTATAACAGAACAAATAAAGAACACTTTGTCTGCGGACACCCGGAGATTTCTATCTGAGCAGGGTGCAGAAAAGCTTGAAGATATCTTAGAAAAGTCTGAGCAATATCACAATGCGCTGGCTGAACTACCGGCCACAAAACGGAAACCGACAGAAAAGCATTTTCGAAAGAATAATCTAGACCAATCTTCTCATGCCTCAAATCAGAATAACCACAGAGAAACTGGACCTCAAAACCCCCTCCTGAAAAATCCAAGTTCTACAAGAACAAGTACCCCAACCACAGTAAAAAGTCTGATCAACCCTACCGCCCTTCATGGCAGCGCAGCCAGAAAGGACAAGGTGACAAAGGGAGAACCCCTGAGCACGGGACTAATGATCAGGGCGAGCACACCGAGCCGAAACGCATAGGATGCTTGCTAACAGTCTCGCAAGGCGGAATTATTGACAGTGATTCCCAACCTGTAGAGGGAGAGAGACCCTCTACGCGAGGTACTGTTACATTGAACGGTTCTCAAACTTTTTGTTTATTTGACACGGGGCTTTCTTATGATTTCATTGTTGCCAGACACCTGGTTAAACCCGGTCAAGAGACAGGAGAGACCGTCCAATTTTGTGGAGTTTCTAAGAGTGATGCACCTACAGCGCTTCCCATCGTATTGGTGGAGATCTACTCTAATTTTGTCAGAGGCGTGATCAAAGCAGCTGTTATGGATGATCCCATCTACCCAATCATACTTGGCGGTAGATACGTGTTTATTGAGAAACCAGAAGAGCCGATTGTGGCAGCAGTAACTACAAGAGGGTAAACAAAGAAGGAACGGGAGCCTGCGCTTAATTTGTTACCCATGGAACTTAAAGAAGCGCAACAAAAGGACCCTACTTTGGCACCCTGCTTTAGGAAACTGCCCATGGCTAAGGAACCCAGACAACACGGGGACATTTTTTTCTAAGGATGGCGTACTTTATCGCAGAACGGGCAAGCCTGACCAAGGTTACAACCAGCTCCTAGTACCAAAACAGTACAGAACCCAAATCCTAGAAATGGGGCACTCTCTTCCCTTCAGCGGACATATGGGACAGAACGCCACAAACCAACGGATAACCACTCATTATTGGTGGCCAGGAGTAAATACTGATATTATCAGGTATGTCAAATCCTGTGCCCAGTGCCAACGTGTACCACCCAAGCAACGGACACCCCCAGTCTCTTTGGGTGAAATGCCAATAGTGGGAACACCAATCGAACAGGTTGTGATCGACATTTTAGGACCCTTAGAAAGGACTAAAAGAAGGAACAGGTTTATCCTGACCTTAGTCGATACATGCACTATGTGGGCAGAAGCTATCCCGCTAACATACGCAGATGCCAAGCATGTCGCAGAAGCCCTCGTGCAGATTTTCACTCGGTTGGGATTCCCTCAGCAAGTGTTGACGGATAACGGATCTCCATACCGAAACCTGTTAAGATCTTGAGGGACCAGCACATCTACACTAAGCCTTACACTCTGGCACAAGTGAAACCTGAAGATTGGGATTGTTGCATTCCGGCAGCTTTATTTGGCTACAGAGAATCTCCTCATACTTCCACAGGATTTCCGCCAGCTACGCCTTTATTCTGCAGACCCATTAAGGGCCTGCTTGAAGCCTTACTTTGGTCGCTGACAGACCAGAAGGCTGATGAGATTTCTTTCTTTCCACCCGTGTCCTCTATTTTATTATCACTCTGTATCCTTTTCCCGTATTTTTCGCTTTCGTTCGTTTGCGAAAAATATTTTCTTTCACATTCTCACTTTACCGTTTTCTTTCTCATACTGATACGCATTCTATTACGTAGACGTCAGGCTCTGGAGGTTATTGCGTTGTAGACGTAAACTGTGAATATTCATCTATCTCAGACATAGGGCAGACATATCGTCTGCATTTTCACCTGTCACAACGTAGTTTCATCGGCTGAGTGCTCAGGTTAGGTGTGGAAACTGCCATCTAATGAGATATACCGTCTAGCATTTTCACCTGACACTAACGTTTCTCTCGGAGTGAAGTGTGATATGACACTCAGGCAGCGCTCTGGAATGAGACATATAGTCTGGGTTTTTCCATGACACTCACGCTCCACGGCCAGTCTTTGACGTAAGGTTTGAAGACGCACGTTTTGGCAGTTATGAGCTAGCGTCTAAGGTACGTAAGTGTTAAGAGCAGGGGAGACGATTTCGGGGTCTCGCAATAGCGTGCATCTATTGTCTGGTTTGATAGATATAATCAGAATTTTAAACTTCATTTCACTCATTCTCCATTTGCAGTAGACGTGGTCAATTCGTTCTAGATACTTAAACTTACAAGTGAACCTCCTAGTTTCGTTGTGATACCGTAGTTCTGTGTTGAGGTAAATATTATATTAATTATCTAATATTTTGTGAATGATTAAGTGTTCAATCGCCTATTTTTCACTAGTTATTTTGTGCAGAGAGAATTAAAATATAGTCTGTATTATTTTCTAGTGACGTGTTTCAGTGGAAAGCAGAATAAAGTATAATTTCTAGCTTAAAACCAGGTAGCTGTAAGGAATTAAATTTAACTGCTAAATAATCAGACGAGAATATATTTTAAAATTAACTTTTAACTGAAATGCTACATGAGTGAGTATTGACGGGATACGTATGTATTCCTAATTCATGATGATTGATTTTGAATATAACTTATTTCACGGGAGTGTTAAACGTTTAGTTTAAAATGTAAGTTATAATTAGTACATAGTATATATGGTATTTTATATGTGGTTTTTCTTCCCTATGCAGTGAAAACTGGGGTTAACCCAAACTTTGCCAGAGTTAAGTACTGATGAGTGATATCTGTGAAGAACTAAAAAACATTTCCCTTAAAAAAACCTTGGTGCAAAATCTTTAAAAGTATTTTAAAGGCTAAATGAAGTAACAGGCCTATCGCGCCATATTTAATTCTTCCTGCGAAACAACTCTAGTACAATTTTAGCCTGTGGGGCAAGTAACATATTAACGTCAGTAACATTCCGACGGAGTTTTGACTAGTGATGTTTTGACCAAATATAGTCCTTTCCTAAAAGTGGACACCAATCTGACATTCCTCATTTCTAGAAACCTAAGCTATTGACACTGAGCTCGTTGTTAATGTTCGTGCCTGGACAAGTTTAATGTGACCTAAACAGACATCCGAAAAATAAGAACACCCAAGAAATGGTTCCATGAAGCAGAGAATTCAACCCGTCTTTTTGGAACTGGGGATTTCTTGGTCAAAGACTGCCATTGACGATTCTGTATATGCATGTCCTAAAAATTGTGTTTCCAGAAGTGGCTATCAAAGCTGTGAGTATGAACAAATGCACGTGATCACGGCTGAATGAGTAGAGTGAATGCAGAACTGAGTGATTTCTTTATTGTTGTAATTTTGCACCCATCTTGCTGTCTTAACTATCTGTATGCAAGTTTGTTGCTAACAATATTGTCCCCTTAGAATAGATACTGCTATCAAAGCCAGTTCTTACTTTCAAAAAGGGAAGACATTAGACCCAAATCATATGTATCTGTGACTCTTTGGGCTATCATCTCTCTCCTAACGGGACTGTGAGCTAAACATCGAAGGAAGTTCATTACTGTGGGTCTATCATTTCTTGTAGCAATTCCTTGATTTTTATGACTATTTGTATATGCTTTTGATGTAATTTTAGGTGTTGTGATGGAATTTTCTGATAATTAAAAATTCCCTTGAACTTAATCGATGTGTCGGGTCAGCTCGTTCTAGAATATATATTTAATCATTTGTTATAGTTTTCCCACGTCTGTCACGGCTGTTTGTGCCCTATACCAGAGCGCTCTTTTAGTTTCGGTGACCGGAATTCTGACACCGGGTATAAAATTTTCGTGTACACCGTAAAAGACATATTTAAGTTTTTGGCGGGGAAAATCAGCTGATGTGTGTGTAAAACCAGTAAAATATAAATCATTACACACTCGTTCTGGATAAACACAGCGCTAAAATTCTTTTGTGTACTATAACTTTGTTCTCTGCTCTATTTTTGATTGCATTTTTTATTTGTTTGAAATTAGTTTTGACGGAGTTACAGACTTTTGAAAACAGCGTCATCATTTGAGGAAATTCATAAAATAAGTAATCTTTTTATTAATTTAATATCTAAAAATCGGCCCATTCGTTTGAGTTTATAATTATAAAGACTTCTCGAAGGGAAGCTAAAGATTATTTCCACATCCTTTTTTTTTTTGGTTTCATATCTTGAGAATGTGTGGTAGTCAGTTTTGTGAGTTTGGCATTACAAGAACAAGCATATTGTCACCAGATTTTATAGCATTTAAATTACTGTAAACGCATTCCTGATACTCACAAATCTTAAATAAGGTTGTAACAAAATAACTTTGTAAAGCACCATCTGTTTTTGCATTTTCATTTCATTCATTTATAATGATATTTAGCTACGTATATAAGCGTCAGAAAACATGTAAATCTATAGATAGATTACTTCTACATACTTTGTTCTATCTTTCAAGTCTTGTTAATCTTGTATTTATAATATGAATTTTTTTTTTTAAATTGTGTGTGAGATAAGGACTGTTCCATTAGTGTTCTTTGGTAGACAATCCTGTGCACACGACGGCTGCCAATGAATTCTAAGTAACTGTTTGTATATCTTCTTTCATTCACAGATAAAACATTCTACATCCTGGTGTTAGACTTGATAGTCCCAAATATTCCTCTATCTTTATACACACAAAAGTAAACTATACTACATAACAACGAAATGGAACATACTGTTTTGCATCATATGAATTGTGCCAGTGCACTGTGCAGAGCCTGTGGCAAGAGAGCATTAACTTCCAAAACAACACGTTCAATTCAGAAAGCGCTGAACTGTTCTAAATTACGTTAATGATCTGTTCTTTGTGTTTGGAATTAACGTATCAGATGATAAACCCACACAGCATTCGACTATATTTTGTAAGAAGTGTTACTTACGAATACAAAATTCAAAAAGGAGGCATAATGAGAAGTGTCTTGAAACAGCCAAGTTACTATCGGAAAACAGTCAGCACATCTGGAAAGACTAAAACCATAATTTAACTATAAGTGAATGTCAACTGTGCAGTTGTGTTGCAAAGACATCTTTTGGTGTTTTAAAAACAAAAAGCTGCTCTATCCCCTGTAATGTTCTTTCTGACCCCTCCATGTCTAGTCAGTCATTTAGCTGTAGTCAGGATAGCTCTGTACAGTAGGAGGTTGATGTGCCTGCCCACATTAGTGATGATATTGTTCAACTGGAGGTTGATGTGCTAGCTCACATTAAAGGCGATACCATTATTCATTTGGAGGTGGATAACACTACTCACCCTAGCATGCCAGTTTTTGTTGCCACATCTACACCTACCAAGTCAGTTATACATACGACAAGTACATCCACCTCGCCTGTCTTCAAAAGCGACATCACAGTACAACAGTTACTTGCTAAGCCACCTTCACAACCACTAACACAAAAGGAAGAACCCCTATTCACATCCGTTGTTAGAAAAAAAACTAGAAACAGCAAAAAGTAATATCATAAAATGCAAAACCAGAGGACAGCCTATTGTACTACAAAAACTAATTAAACATAGAAGAGAAACATCAGTCACCAGAACGCCAACAAACGTAAGCGATCTCAATTGCTTCACACTGTGAAACATATTGCTGGAACATCAACTGATTCATTAGACCTGCAGCAGGTACATGAACTACAACGCTGTTCAGAAACGTCACGTCAGGAAATTTGCAGGAAAGCAGGCATTGAAAGTAGAGTTAGAATATCCAAAGAATTAGCAATAGCCATGAAGGAAACAGTAGGTCTTACGTGGGCACAGGA
>JAMPIV010010239.1:70000-81138 GCA_024509875.1 Oreohelix idahoensis
GTAACCCTTCGCAGGTTCACTATCACAGCGAGGCGATGGCCCAAGTCGGATGGTACCTGATTGCGAATCCCCGAAGTGCCTATCAGTTGTGTGACGTGTTATTACCTGGTGTCTTCTTTCTTTCTTTCTTTCTTTCTTTTCTTTCTTTCTTTCTTTATCTTTCATCTTTGTTCTTTCTTTCTGTCCTTCTTTCTTTATTTCTCTTTTTCTTCTTTCTTTCTTTCTTTTTTTCTTCGTTCTTTCTTTCTTTCTTTCTTTCTCTTTCTTCTTCGTTATTTCTTTCGGTCCTTCTTTCTTTCTCTTTTTCTTCTTTCTTTTTTTGTTTCTTTCTCTTTTTCCTTCGTTGTTTCTTTCTTTCTTTCTTGTTCTATTTCTTCAATTTTTCTTTTTTTCTTTCTCTTTTTTTCGTTCTTTCTTTCTGTCCTTCTTTCTTTCTTTCTTTTTTTTTAGTTTGTCATTTATAATTTCCTTGTTCTTCCTGGACATGCCAAGGATAGTCGCTTCAACACTCTACACCATATAACAGACACAACAGTTTTCGTACAAGATGCTATGTACGCTTACAGCATGATAGTAATAAAATGAAAATGAAACTATGATAAATGGTGGGATGAATTAAAATAGATAGTGTAAGTCTTACTTTTGACAATGGACAAAGAAATGGTTTACGTTACAACAACACAAATTTCGTCGCTATAAATCTTTATTGTCATTTTCGCCTACCCTCAGCTGTCTAAAATGTCATCTCTTATGACAGGTTCATCCGTCTAGTGCAGTTTGCATATTGTAAGTCAGTATGCGCTTACGGTTTCCTGAACAGAACACACTTAGTAGCTTGCCCAGAATACGACAATGTTTAATTGATATTACAACGTAAATACAGTTAAAACGATGCTAATTTCAGTAAGTTAATGTGTGATGGTATAACGTAATTACATTTAAAACAACGCTAGTTTCATTAAGTTTATATGTGATGGTATACCGCAAATACAGTTAAATCGACGCAAGTTTCAGTAAGTTTATATGTGATGGCATAACGTAAGTACATTTAAATTATTCAATTGTGTTAAGTTTTCACTTTTCTTTTTATTTTATTTTCTTTTATTTTTCTTCTTTTCTTCTTTCTTTTTCACACTATCTTTTATTTTATTCAATCAATAAGTATTGAAATTAATAGAGTCCCTATGAAGATCCATATGTCCTTCTTTTCATGCGCGCAATCTAAGGTGTATTCCATATGAAGAAAACCTCATTTCCACAAGCGATAATCCTTGAGTTAGACCGATCGTAATGAAGAATCAGTCAATAGTTCCCATCTGTATTTCCTGTACGGGTGAATATATAACTTGACGAAGTTCCGTCATGTGCGTAGTATAACTTTCCTCCGATACCATGAAAGAGTTCCTTCATGGAAGATGATCAAGCATTCACATCATAGTACATAATTGTAAGGATCACGACGTTGAGATCAAAATTCAAGAACGAGTTGATAGTAGTACGCATTACGGCGAATGACAAATGTATGGACAACAACCAAAGTCCATCGAAATACGATCGAATCTGACACCGTTTCAGTACTGTTCTGTCTTCATGTACATTGTTCACGATCACGTAAGAGTTTTGAAGAAATTGAAGACTTCCGTACGGAATATCATATCGTTAATCATGGTGAGTCGCGATTATGTAGTGTCTTGAATAAAAAATATCACTTTGAGCATAGAGTCTTTTCAGTTTATTGGGTTGTTAGTTCTCATTGGAAGATGACGGGAGACGAGATAGGGAGTCCGCCATAACATTCTCACTGCCAGGAATTGATTCAATTTGGAAGTCGAATGGTTGCAATAATATTGCAAATCGTGCCAGTTTTGCATTTTTGTGGTTAGCTCGTCTTAGTGATGCTACTGTAGTTGCTGGCATCCGTGCGTAGATGTTGAATATTTTTGCTCAGTATTTGGCAACCTTAAAATAGGTGGCCTGGAAAAGAGTGATAATATCTGGTGAAATGTTTTGTCACAGTTTGCTGTCCAGGTCAATTTCACAGGCATGTCCTTCCTCAGAAGTGAAGACATGACAGCTGTGATGGATGATAAATTAGGTATGAATCTACTATATTATTGTACGCGACCCAATAAATTCCTTACTTGTTTTTTTGTCTGAGGAATTATCAAATTTAAAATTTTAGATATATTATGGGGAACAGTTTGGATACGTCCAGCCCCAATAATATGTCCAAGAAAAGTTATCTCATGGAACGCCACTTCTATTTTAGTGGGTTTAGCAGTTAACTTATTTTCTCTTAAGATTTCCAGAACGGGATGTAGTCCTGAAAAATGTTCCTCAAATGACGAACTAAATAAACATATGTCGTCAATGTATGTGATAATATCCTGTCTGTGTGAAAAAATTTGTCGCATCATGCGGACAAAAGTAGCTGGTGCGTTCATAAGCCCAAAAGGCATTACGTTCTACTGGTAAAGACCTTGTGGAGTCGAGAACGCAGTATAATATTTGGCTTTTTCAGTTAAGGGAATCTGCCACTATCACTTAGTTAGGTCTATTTTGTGAAGAATTTTGCAGTCGATAGACGAGTAAGTAAGTCGTCAAGGATAGGATGTGGTTCACTGTTAGACACAGTCTGAGCATTTAACTTCCTATAGTCGACACATAAACGAATGTTGTTGTCTTTCTTCCTAACAATGACTAAGGGTGAAGAAAATGGAGAGTTACTACTCTCTATAATTCCCAAGGACAACATTTGATTGAGTTCCATCATTGTCTTACTGAGATAGTGTACTGGAACCGAATATGGATGTACGCGGATAGGCGTATTATCCTTAAGTATAATGTCGTGACTAATAACTGAGGTGCGACCAGGCAGATCAGATAACACATCTGAAAAAGATTGCAAAAGATCAGCAATCTGTTGATGCCGTTGCGGTGTAAACGACTGAGAAATGGTTACATCTCGCCAGGATTCTGTAGCCTGTAAAGCAGGTACAGGTAAAGAAGTGTGTACCTCAGGAAAAGAAGATTCTTCTTCCTGAATTACAGATAGATTTGTATAATGACAAGAACCTGTTGATTTATCCTCTAGATCATGAAAAATGGATTGTAGGTGTTGAGGATGAGTGTAAAACTCCTTAAGCATGTTGATATGGTATATTTTGTTATGACCCTTAATGTCTAGAATATAGTCAACGTCAGAAATTCTGTCGACAACTTTGTAAGGACCATTCCATGCAATCAATAGTCTATTTTCCTTTCGTGGGAGTAACACGAAAGCCTTATCACCTGGGAATAATTGACGTAATCGTCTTTTTCTATTTTTAAACTCTCGAGCATTGAGAAGTATTTAACCAGGATAGTGAATGTCAAACAAAATGACAATATTATACTTGTGAACATAGGCCACAAATATAAACAGAAAAATCTATGTAAGTTAGAGGTCATACCAGATATATATCTGCCTATATGATGTACGCACAACAGTGTCAACCTGAGTGACAGTTGATGTGCATGTAGTGTAAATGTTACTACTACTTGGTATCTCACTCCTTACATCATCATTATTAACATTGAGTGGGATAATGTCATCTTCATCAGTTTCTAGAATGGTGCAGAGACCAAAATTGGAAAATGCTGTGCCACATGCATTTATTTTATTGGCCCGAAGTTTAGCCATCGCACCGACAGCATTAGCAATACTATAAAATTGCAAATTCTTCTTTTCCCATTCATTAATCTCTTCTGGTGTACAATCTTTACTGCCGCGGAGACGACCGACCATCAAGTCAGCTATCGGACTCTTCAACATGCAAACCCTAACATTACCTGTAAAAAAAGGTGTGTTAACATTAATGATTGCAGTGGGGTAGTACTCAACAGTACCCCCAAAGGTAATACACCTGACAAATTCATTTGTAGAACAACTTGGATGGAACAATGATTGCCGACTCCGATGGTGGTTGATCCTGAGTCTCTCAAAACAGATACTACCGTACCGTTGACTATCCCTCTATTGAAGATTAGAGAGCCTGTTCCGTTATTAGCCGAGAGGGACTAACTTCTGGTGAAATGTATCCATCCACAATTCAGCACTGTATCTTTGGCCTTCTGAAAAATAACATTACAATCGTGGCAACTATTTGCCACATTATAATTAACAGCATAACATGTAGAAGATGATTACACTGATGATTGCTATCTGGGACCCTCGATCCACCCGGGGTCGTACCAATAGTGAGTGCCGCCCCTGCCGCTGTGATCAAAGTGAGCTGGTCTCCGTGAATGAGACCGCTGTTGGTAATGATCACCGGAATTATTACGTTGTCTACCGTTGCAGCTATTGTTTCTAGGTCTGTAATTATGATTATTATATTATAGGATTTATATACTAGCAAAGTACAACCCATCTGTGGTGAAATTACAGTGATGAACGTTTAAAAATCATCCAATTATAAAGATAACAGGGTAAAATAACATGTTAGGATAAACATATAGGTTAAGATACGGCGGATACATTTTAGCCCATGCCCGCGTTTTTCTAGCGCATTTGAAAACTAACTAGTTAGAACATGCAGACTACCGCTATCTTTTAGGGGAAGGGGGGGGGGGGAAAGGGGGAAACGGGAGATAAAAAGAAAAAAATGTGACGGTCTGAAACACGTGTTTGTAATCTAAAGTCTAAAAAAGACGCAATTTGTAGTTTTTAAAGGAAAACAATTTTACCGCCTCTAGTTTACCACAATGTAAGGGAAATGGGAACAAAAAAAAACGACCTTAGCACTCTTGTTAGAAACAGAACATTATCTTGGACGGTTTATCACGGGTAAATAGTCGTTTTGGTTGTGGAATTACAGGCGGCACCACGCAATGATGCGAAGGTTACAAAAACCAAATTTCAAAAATAACCTGAATAAAAGTAGGTTTTTTTCTTAATAATATAAAGTTAGGTGAATAATAAAAAACTAGCTAGTTTGATAGGGGAATCTTTATCTGAGAAATAGTATACTTTTATATTACGGAAGGACGGACAGATAACACTGGGAAGACATTGACCCGAAAAGTCTGTATTGTTCAATAAGTACTAGCCGACAGTTTTTTGTGCATATTTTCACTCAAAGTTACATTTTTGACGTCCTTGAGACTAAAAAATGCAGAAAAAACATTACATGTGGGCTTAGGGGCAGGATAGGAGGGTAGAAGCTAAAAATAAACTTAGCCATAGAATCTTAGAAGTAGGGGGAGGAGAGAGAAAAGTTGTATCAGTTGTTTTTTTCTTTTAGTTTAGTCCAAAAACAAGTGTTAATTTTGGGGGAAAGAAAAAACCAAGTATGGGGACGGGACAGAAACCCGACAGAAAAATACTACACACTAGACTGAGATGGACCGAAATTGGACATTGTCTAAGTTTGAATATTTGAAAGGTAGTGAGGTGAATGTCGCTGATTGGACAGAAGCTTTCGCATATTATAGAAAGAAAGACGCCCCGCTCACATTTTGCTAGTTGACATTTTTTATTATAGACTGTCCATATTACAAAAAGTTCGTTTAATGCTAGAAAGGGTGATTTCCAGGAACATAACATATATTATCAGTGGGATGTACGCGCATTAATATAGCCAGCAGCTCAGCCTGTGTTTTGCTAGTACAACGTAACTGTGTTTTCAATTTTGAATTGTGGGTAAGGAGGGAAAAATTCAGTAACGCCTTTTATTTAACAATTTAATCTTTTGAGTGATTGTGATACTGCCCATGTCATGAAAACTGTAGACTACCGACAAGTGCGTATGTGCTTTTATTCCTAAGAGTCACCCAGTGGGGACAGCAGTCCAGGGCTAGAGGAAAACCAATAATATAGGAATAATCTTCCTAAGACTAATAAAAGACAGATGAAATATTTGAGATCAGTGGGAAAGAACATGTATCACCCACTTATTGGATGGGAAGAGGGAGACTAATAAAACATTATTTAGGATGCAATTACAGTGCCATGGGAAATATGGTATGCTATTTGATAACCCACCTAGCAAGGGTGAAGATGTGACCTCTGATGGACGGAGTTGGTCAGCGGGATCTGCCCGATCATTAGTACAATCTCTGCTTTGACTTTGTTCGTGACTAGAAATTTGGAAACCTATGCAAAGTGAAGAACGAGCATAAATGTGACCGCGCTCCTCTTCCAAACCTCTACACCTCACGGTAAATGGAGGTCTCCGACTAGCGGTTAGAGTTATGTAAGTATACAGGTTGCTCGATGTTAAAAGTGATGTACGACTTTGCATGCTGTATTTTGTGTCCCCATTTTTGTTTGAGTTAAAACAGCTCCAGGTCCTAGCGTAGGCAATAAATGATATAGCGTTTTGTTTGTGCAAATCCAACCGAACATAATACATATCTATATTTGACTAGATCCAGCGTGGACACATATCACCCACCTTATCTGGATGGCGAAAACACCATGGCAACAATTTTTGGAATCTTTCTTTTTCGACGCATCAGTTCATTGGGAAGTTTGCGTGGCTTTCAGATTTTTCGTGGTGACTGATGTGCATGATTCTGGTCCAGTACGTAATCGACCCAATGTTTATGTTAATTGCTTTTTGCACTTTTATCATGTTTGAAGTTGAGTAAAAAATTGGTGCTTTGTAGAGTGGTCTCACATTGCACAGAATTATGCGGTCTTCAGATTTACGGTCTGTGCCTATGTAGAAGCCTATCATTTTACTTGCCCGAAGCAAGCACTTGTGGAGGATGCCTAAGAACACTTATCATCTGAGGTGAGAGATGGGCCACTCAAACTGAATTCTTTACTGTATCAGCGTTCACAGGCCAGATTATAAGTGGAAATTACCTTGGGCTCTTGTCGTCTGCTGTAGTTGTAGTTAGGATTCATCAAAAACCTGTCCAAATAATAAAATCAATAATCATAAATCCTGGTGTATAAAAACCATACCTCGATTCACATTTCAAAAAAAGACAATGACTCATGATCATCTAAACATAGATCGGGAAAATAATGACACCACCCCGACTACCCGACTACTAACATCCAGTAGTGCTAGTTTTCCAAAGACTAGACACTGTTTCAGTAGTAGTTAGTTGTTAATATTTAACCAATGTAAACAATATATCTATGTACAAAATTTTTTCATTTTTTTTTTGATTATTCAGGTAGTATATATTATATAATGCACTTTTTATTTGAATAAATACATATTGTGTTTCATACGTCACGGACTGAGAAGAACACATTTGCGTTCCAGGACCCAAGGACTCTATAATAAAAATGTATAAAAAAATGGTGTCAAATTTTTAATTCTAAATGCCAGTGTTAGCTTTTAGTTTGATCAAGTGTCGCGGTTAAGTGTTTAGTTGATTTGATTATTTGATCATAGAGATTATTATTTATTATTAGACTTAGTGTGGACCATGTTTGTGTGTCTAGTGAATTGAATATACCTTACCACATCACATTTCATTACCCCTTAGACATTTTAAAAACGTAGCTAACATAACCATTATAGTAGAATAAGTATTGTTTGAGAGGTCATTAAGTTGCGTTAGCAGAAAGGCATACTGTACTCACATAAAACTTATTATCTTTCCAGGAGGCCTTCAACAGCTGACATCATCCCAGTCACATTAAGGTAACACATAGCAAGCCCACACAATAACAATCAAAATACCTCATACCCATCCATCATTTGAATGTATTGCGTATATTCGCAATGTAACCTGTGAAATAATTTACGTAATTCAGGGTTTATGTTGTTTTGTACTTCATTCTACTACTTTTCCGCATCAAAATGGAAACCGTCGTTTTATCGTAATAATACATTTTTTACAAACGGCATTCATAATTCGTTAACCATTTCGCTGGATCCATGTTCTGAGTCCTTGCACTTCTTGCGCGGGTATTTGTCGGTGCGGTATGTGGTGAGGTTTGTGGTGAGTTACTGGGCGGCCAACTATACGACAGTAGTTTTTGCCAGGAATATAAATAGTCTATGAGATATTAGATATAAGGGTATCTAGAAATTGGCACACTCGTTAAGAAAAGAACAAAAGACCTATTCGATCGGAGGATAGGGACAAGAGACAGGAATGCGAATGCTTTCCATTCATTAGACAGTGTGTTTTATCATGTTAATTATGGAAAGAGTTCTGTTTCCCCACACGACCTTAGCTTTTCTGCCCTTAGATCCGTAAAGAGAAAAAGCCCACCTCCAACCTCATCCCCCCTGAGTAAAGAAAGGTTCCTATATAGGTGAATATGTTGTATAAACACGCGACAGCACGAGTTGATAATTAACAAACTAGATATCAAATGATCAAATGATAGTTGGGTTTATTAATGAAATATCCACACACTTATAGGGTTAGTAATGGTTATTGTAGAACGTGATGATGGATGTGAAAGACGATTCACACAAAAAAAAAACACACAGATGTAGATAATAAAATTGTTAAGTTAATTAAGTAATAGTTAATTAAGAATGAAACTGGTTGTTAAAGTGTATATGATGATGTGATATGATACTCGTGTTAGCCAAAATAGGTGAGTATTTCTACACAGTCCATGTGTCTCTAAATGCTTCTCCTAGATATGAGGATTCACATGTATGCATAAAAATGTCCCCAAGTGTTATTACGTTATGTCGAGTGGGGTATCTCTAAGCTTGAGGGAAAACGTTCTGATGATTACTGTTGTGTCGTAACGGAGAACGCTGACGAGATATCTATGTATATTCCTTCACTGTTTGAGTATATCTCTGTAGATGTGTTGATCAATAACAGTTAATAGCTGTCATTATGAACAAAAGGTTGTTGTCTAATCTTCCCGACCTGAGGGTACATGGTCAGACTGGATATCTTCACGATCATCAGTAGTGATATGTAGACTCATAATTGCATATGTAGTCGTTGATTCATTATATATATGCCATATATATATATGTTATATATTCATATATATATATATATTATCTATATATCTATATTAAATATTATATATATATTATATTATAATATATTTAAAGTTTTATATATAATATAAATATATAATCTATTTATATATAATAAATTAAATATATATATATATACTATATATATATTTATATATAATATTATATATACATTATACTATTATATATATACTATATATTTCTGCTTCATAGTGAATGCGCATTGACTTAAGGTTTTGGGTTGTTGCTTCTTGGCTATTAGAATATGCGATTCCTCTATTGCATAGCTCTTTTGCTTGATTCAGATAATAATTATCTTTCGATGATCATATAATTTATGATGACTCTGTATTGAACTTGTGCATAATGTGTGATAACTCTGTATTCGAAACTTGTGAGACCAAGCAGTATATGGTGACGAAAAAAATGCTGCGTCCACCTTATGACTTGTGGGTGAGACAATATTCCTTTTTAATTGAGGAATGAAAGATGTCCTATGGCGAATTCTGCTAGCCAAATGTTCGTTTTTGATACTTATTTCTGGTTTTAGACGTCAGGGACACGTTGCGTGTGTAGACTCAGACTTCTGATGAACTTAGACACACAAAAGTCTTCGTAAGTTTTTCAACATTTAACATCACTGGTTGACTTGCATTTAAACTACTGCTCATTATTCATCTCTCTCTATCTCTCTGAGTTTCAATTCTAATGATGTTACAATATTTCTTGTGCATGAGAGTGTGTGCGCATGGGAGACTGTGATGATGATGATAAAGGTGAAATATGAACTATTAATTACCTCCTATCATCCTATCATCTTCTAGGAGAATATTCTGATTTTATTAATCAGTTATGCCAAGAATTATTTGAAACTTTATCTTTCGCACTTTTTAGCTGTGAGGTTAAAATAAACAAAAATAAGAAAATGTAATAATAAATATAAGATCTACTAACCTTCTTTTCCCTTCGCAAAATCCTTTAAGAACACAATTAATCACAGAACTGAATTATCATCCACTCTGATGAATAAACACGTGTATTAGCTAGGCGTTTTTGGGATTAATCTCTTCCTCACAATGTAAAAAAAAACCTGGACTCCTTCCTCTTGCAAGCTACGCAGTAGATTATATTTCTGCCAGTTCCAATATGGGTTTCACTTGTACAGCTCCGCCCATAACAACCAATTCCTTAATGGCCCCTTATGGTCACTCATTCACCGGATCGCTCTTGTCCCCATGTCAGTCCAAACGTGGGGTGTAAGTTTGACCTCTGTATTGTTTTATTGTTCACTACTGGCCAAGGTGGGCGTCCAATGTGGTAAACCCAACGCTTGTCTGAACAGCGGCCGATTCCAAAGATAACATACCATTACAAGCATGAGACGTTTTCCCACTTGGCCATAGATGGGCGTTTCCCATGTGTGTCACAGAAAATTACAGCAATGCCCGAGATGTTTGATTACGGATGACTGGCAGATGTGTTTTCACCAGATTTAATCACGATGCAATTGTGGGCTTCAAAACGGATAATGTACAGGCATGTGGACCCTCAATCAAATGGGATTTTATTTTCCCGATGAAAGACAAATGTGGTTCTCGAGATTACGTAGGTTCCTCGCGCGCATGCAATCACAACGATGAAATAGCAAAATGTGGGTCGCAAAATATGGGATGAAAGAGCAAATGTCGGAGAAATTACACAATATGTTAAAATGTATGAAAAGATGGAGCAAAAGGCCTTTTTGCGCTCGTTATTATCACAATAGCCCTCCCTCTCAAGTGTGATGTGTCAATTCGTTACTCAGGAGAGCTTAGCCTTCTTGGCTCGGGATTCCTTAATTCTTTTTCCTCATCTTCGTTTTTCTCTCCTGGTTTTCACCCTTTCCTCTGTACTTGTCTGTGCTCTCCGTCCTGCCTCATAGGATGACGGCTTAAAAAATCCGCTCCTACGTTATGTTTTCTTGGATATAGTCACTTGGAACGTGTGAAGGTTGTTAGAACAAAGCGGACCACTCATCCAGTCTAGCATTCAAATTCTTTGAATTGGCGAGGAAGGTCAGAGGTTTAGTGATCCTCTGGATTGTATTTTTCTTCCGTACAGGTATGTTGAAATTTTTGTATTCCCCAGATGAGGGCAAACATTCTTTTTCGATTGTGGATAGTTTTGTTCTGC